>JAHHZJ010000910.1:0-21375 GCA_021437245.1 Aegilops speltoides
AACATCATATGCAATCAAAATATGTGACATGATATGGCCATGA
Organism: Aegilops speltoides; assembly: GCA_021437245.1. Lineage (NCBI taxonomy): Eukaryota > Viridiplantae > Streptophyta > Magnoliopsida > Poales > Poaceae > Aegilops > Aegilops speltoides. The sequence goes on from JAHHZJ010000910.1 coordinate 44, forward strand.
TCATCTTAAGCCCATGATCTCCATCTCCAAAGTACTTGTCGCCAGTCTTTATAAATCCTTAGAGCGCATTTACCATGATCTTCATCATCTTGATCTATGTCGATGTGTGCGTCACATAATTAGATCTAGCCAACTATTGCTCTTGCAGCTATTGCTATAGCATAGCGATAAAGTAAAAGCAATTATTTGGCACTTGCATCTTATGCAACAAAGGTACAACCATAGGGCTTGCTTGGTTGCCGACCTTTAACAAAACATGGTCATCTCATCTGACAACTTATATCTCATCACGTCTTGACCATATCACATCACAACATGCCACCAAAAACAAGTTAGGCGTCCTCTACTTTGTTGTTGCATGTTTTTCTGTGGCTGCTGCTATGGGCTGAGCAAGAACAATTCTTACCTACGCATCAAAACCACAGCGATAGTTTGTCAAATAGACTCCGTTTTTAACCTTCGCCAAGAACCGGTGCCAATAACACTTAGATTCAACTAAAGTTGGGCCCGTACCCTTGATTTTTGTGTGCAAAAGCACGGCGGTGAAACGATCTCAGCGTAAAGCGTCTGGCGTAATGTTGGTCGAACGCTTCATCCATCAATACCGCCAGACCAAAGTATGTATGACATCTTTGGTAGGCGATATATGACTTATATCGTCCACAACTCACTTGTGTTCTACTCGTGCATATAACATCAAACCATAAAAACCTAACTCGGATGCTTGCTTTGTTGGGAGCGTAGTAATTTCAAAAAATTCTCGCTACGCATAAGATCATGGTGATGCATAGCAACAAGGGGAGAGTGATGTCTACTTACCCTCGTAGGCGAAAAGCGTTGGCCTTAGCTTGTAAAGGAAGTAGTCGTCGTCCTCCGGTCAACCGATCCAAGCAGATTACTCCGGCACCTCCGAGTTCTTGACACCGCGTCAGTTCGATGATGCACCCGATCTACTGATCCAGCGAGTAGCGGGGAGGAGTTCCATCAACCGAGCGGCATGGTGGCGATCTTGATGGTCTCCTTTTCCGCGGGAGAAGCCCCTAAGCACATTTCCTGATGGCCAGTGTAATGTATCGTGGAGGCGCGCGCATAGCTAAGGCGATCTCAATGATCAACTTGTGTCTGGGGTGCCCCTACCCCATATATAAAAGGAGGGAGGGAGGAGGAGGCCGGCCAAGGGGTGGTGCGCCCTAGGGGCAATCCTACTCCAAGTGGGTTTGGCCCCTTTCTATTCAGTGATGGAGAAAGGAAGGAAGGAGGAGAGAAGGAGAAAGGGGCCGACCCCCCTCCCAGGTCGGATTGGGCTTGGGGGCGCCCCCTCCTTGCCGTTCTCCTCCCTTCCACTAAGGCCTAATAAGGCCCGTTATACACACGGGGTTCAGTAACCTCCAGAACTCAGGTATATTCCCAAACTCTCCGGAACCTTTCCGGTGTCCAAATATATCCGTCAATATATCAATCTTTATGTCTCGACCATTTTGAGACTCCTCGTCATGTCGTGATCACATCAGGGACTCGAACAACCTTGGTACATCAAAATGCATAAACTCATAATATAAGCATCGCCAGAAACCTTAAGCGTCACGGACCCTACGGTTCGAGAACAATGTGAGACATGGCCGAGACATGTCTCCGTCAATAACCAATAGCGGGACTGGATGCCCATATTGGTTCCTACATATTATCTGAAGATCTTTATCGGTCAAACCGCATAACAACATACTTTGTTCCCTTTGTCATCGGTATGTTACTTGCAGAGATTTGATCGTCGGTATCAATACCTAGTTCAATCTAGTTCTTAACAAGTCTCTTTACTAGGATACGTAATATGTCATCTCATAACTAACTCATTAGTTACATGCTTGCAAGGCTTAGGTGATGAGTATTGCAAGAGAGCCCGAAGATACCTCTCAAAGCAATCGAGTGACAAATCCTAATCCCGAATTATACCAACTCAACATGTACCTTGGAAACACCTGTAAAGCACCTTTATAATCACCCGATTACGTTGTGACGTTTGGTAGCACCAAAGTGTTCTTAGGTAAGCAGGAGTTGCACAATCTCATAGTTGCGGGAACTTTGTATAAGTCATGGCGAAAGCAATAGCAGGTATACTAAATGATCAAGTGCTAGGCTAACGAGAATGGGTCATGTCAATCACATCATTCTTCTAATGATCTGATCCACTAATCAAATGACAACACATGTCTATGGTGGGAAACATAACCATCTTTGATTAATGAGCTAGTCAAGTAGAGGCATACTAGTGACCATAGTTTTGTCTATGTATTCACACATGTATTATGTTTCAGGTTAATACAATTCTAGCATGAATAATAAACATTTATCATGAAATAAGGAAATGAATAATAACTTTATTATTGCCTCTAGGGCATATTTCCTTGGGAGCGATCTTGGGAGGCGAGCGAGGAAACAAAGCCTATAAAGCGCATGGAGGACCACCTCGTCATATGACATATACATGGTGGATACCCCCAAGGAGGCGGCAGAGGATAGCCGGGCGCGGCGAGATGATAACCAGCAGATAAACAACCAAAAGCGACAATAGCGAGCCGCGCCCTAAGTCCATACTCGGCAGACAACCGCGCCCCCAAAGGGCGTAACACAGCAGGGCTCACAAGAGTGAGCGAGCGAACATGCGAGACAAGCAACCGTCCGAACATGATAGTCGAGATAATCAGTCCGGGGCGGCGAAAACAACGATCCGGGCGACCTCATGCGAGACCGCGCTTGGGAGAGCAAAAACCTTGGGAAAAGACTTGTCAACACTACAAGCTTTGAAGAAGCGGAAGCTCAAAACAGCGGAAGACACACCGGGAGAGATGGAGCAAAGTGCTCAAAACCCATGAATAAATATGGCAATGGCCACCAATCGAAGAGCTACCAGGCGTAAGCTGCTACGACAGCCGAGGCCATATCGGCCTCCGAATCAAAAACCAAAAGCTGCTGGTGGGATAGAACGGCGGATGATAGGCCAAATTACGAAAGCAACACACATAAACTAACCATCAAACTTGGAAGGGCAGATGGCCAGCCAGGTCCATCTACAGGCCAAGGGAAGGCCCCAAGAAGCAAGGCTGACACGTCTGGTGTCCGATGATAGCGGCACACACAAATACTGGTAGCCGCACACCCACTATGTTTCACCGATGAGGTCTTTGGACCATAATTCAGCAAGATTTAAACCCATAAACATATAGGGCCTACGATGGAACAATGGACCCTAGAGTGCGGATAGAAGATTATATCTGCATATACACATGGCGGAGAGCGATCTCCATGCCATAAAATACCTACCCCTCAAGGTTCAAAGGGCCAGCCCGTCATTGGCTTAAAAGCCTCCGGAAAACCTTGTTGGAAGTTGGGAAGAGCTCGAGGGGCGTTTAGAGCAAATTTTCAAGGGACTTATGTCCGCCCTCAGGATCACGAGATGATCTAAGTCATATAACCCAACATCCAGGAGAGTCGTGCGTAGTATGCGGAACAGGTTTCTCACCAAACCAGAACCAAATCATTGTCCGGGATCAAAAGCCTTAGCAGCTTTCAAACACAATGTCAGAGACGAATGGATGCGGGCACCCGGCGGCCAAAAACCGAGGACAATGTCCATGCTAACAAGCCTCATGACCGGCTTACGTCGAGGAGAGGATAGGCGGCTAGCAAGATGCGGCACCAGCTGACCCAAGTACATCCGAGATAAGAGATGGAAAGCGAAATCTGGCGAAAAAAACGGTAGCGCAGAATGAAGAAAAAAGCCCAAAACACGGCAATCAACACGGATTCAAAAGCTCGGCGGCCAAACAACAAAACACGACCTCTTAGGATGGCTGACAATTGTCCAACTTAAAAAGATTTTTGGTCGGATATGTCAAATCCACGTTACCCCGGAAGGCACATAAATCACACCCACGCGGATTGTTGGGTTTTTAAATCATCCGACCGACTAAGCGCCCGAACACAAGGGGCTCGGCGTCAGCGAAAGAAGATAAACCCACCAGCGAGCATAGGAAAACAAAAGACTTTCCCACAAAATTGACGGTAAACTCACTTCCGCGTGATGTCACGGAAAAATAGTGCGGCATTTCCTAAAAGAGCCTCGCGGTCCAACCCAGCAGAGACCATAGAGATTGGATATCAAAACCAATCACTTTCGACCACAGACTATTCGAGAAGCGTTGAAGCGCAGAGCGGACTGCCACGATATTGAATCCCATAATAGGCGGATTACAATTTACTAAAGTCTAATGGAATGGGAGGCAGAAGCTTAAACTGCTTGTATTCAAACACAATTAAGTCGGATGAGGATAGACCCTACAAAAATTCGACACAGCCGCACTTCCTTCAAAGGTAGTGGCGCAGAACCCTCGCCAAGTGCAGGCTCCATATTACTAGAAGTGCGTGTTGGATCACCGAACAATTTTGGCAGCGAAAAAATATTTTTTCACATCGTCCCATTTAAAGGTGGATATCAAGCACTATTGGGATGAAAGGCTTTGTCGCATGTTCAACGCCATACCGCATTACTGCGTCTCTTACACTCAAGATGCCGGTCACGTGGCATCATTTCGATCTGGTCACTCAAAGACCGGTTTCGGATAAACGATGCGGCCAGCCTAGGGGCAGACTAGTAGCACACCTCTTCCACGAGGCTGCCTAAACAGCATGAGCTCCTACAAACCCGCTTTACTTATTTATATTTCTTCTTTTACACTATATTTTTTTACTACTTACAACCATACTTTCAAGCTGGCGTTCCTCTCTTTTACGAGATGAACAACGTGCAGACCCATCGAGGATAACGGTATAGCCAGGAACGGTAGCATGAGGCGTGCAGTAAGGACCCGTTCGAGGATTCTTTTGATTAAGACCCTCGTGGAATTTTTTAAATATCTCTTGTTGTTATTCTCCTTGGTTTCTTCCTATAGCCAAAGCGGGCGGCGTTTTAGCATCGGCAGCGTCGAGAAGACCATGCGTGCTTGGACACTAGGGGCTTGGGGCATTATTACGCCCATTATCATAAGAGACCGAACACCTCGGGGAGTGTTGGCGTCTCGGATTAGGCATTATATGCATCAGCTCCGAATCATGTCTTTGGTCAAATGTTGGGTTTGCCGCTCCTTTGTTTTGCTGCCTTCGTTCCGTATCATTATTCTAACGGCACCGGGAGAACTCTTGCGATTGTGCCCCGGTTAATTTGGCGAGCACCTCGATGAAATAAAAAGCGGCATGATATGGCGAGGTAGTCAACCACTCGATCGACCACCGGAATGTTTAATTCCGCTTTGTGAAGGACCGTTTCGGTCGATTTCTGGCGCTGGCATAGAACTCGGTCTGTCGGTTGCCCTGGGGAACTGCTATCGTATTACCCTCGAACTCAACGGCTAAGTGAAAGTGATAAGCATTATAGTCCGGATTGCCTCGTTCCCTCGTTACCACCTCCTTAACAGGACGAGACAGCCGGATTAAGTGTGAAAATGCACTATTTTTGCGAACACCCCTTTTGTCTTGAGGCGGGGGCAACCAAACACAATCTTTCGGGTTATACAAGTGTATCACGTAAGCGGCCGCATAGGAGAAGTTTTACTACTTGGGGCGCTTTAGTATAAAAATCAGTTATAGCATAATCATTGTTTACAAGCTAAAGCGTTCATTTGAGCGTGGCATTTTTGAAACAACTTCGACTCTATTACACGGCAATCCCATAACTTCCCGAAATAGTGCTGTTGAGGGCAGTCTTCATCAGAGCCACAGGCGGCAACAGCGATGGCATCCATCTACATCCCAAATGCGCCTTGGCGGGCAAGTGCCATCATGTAGCCCCTCGATGCAGGCGGCCGCTTCATCTCGTTGATATCCGGCACCGCTCCAGCGAATTATTGCGATGGCCGTGGTAGCTCGTCGCCTTAGGCCTCTCTGGCGGACATGAGCCACGATGTTGAAGGAAATATGCCTAGAGGCAATAATAAAGTTATTATTTATTTCCTTATTTCATGATAAATGTTTATCATTCATGCTAGAATTGTATTAACGGAAACATGATACATGTGTGAATGCATAGACAAAACAACATGTCACTAGTATGCCTCTACTAGACTAGCTTGTTAATCAAAGATGGTTATGTTTCCTAACCATGAACAAAGAGTTGTTATTTGATTAACAAGGTCACATCATTAGTAGAATGATCGATTGACATGACCCATTCCATTAGCTTAGCACCACGATCGTTTAGTATGTTGCTCTGCTTTTATCCATGACATATACATGTTCCTGTAACTATGAGATTATGCAACTCCGTTTACGGAGGAACACTTTGGGTGCTACCAAGCGTCTGGCGTGCTGGGTGATTATAAAGGGTACTACAGGTGTCTCCAAAGGCGGATGTTGGGTTGGCGTATTTCAAGATTAGGTTTTGTCCTCCGATTGTCGGAGAGGTATCTCTGGGCCCTCTCGGTAATGCACATCACTTGAAGCCTTGCAAGCATTACAACTAATGAGTTAGTTGTGAGATGATGTATTACGGAGCGAGTAAAGAGACTTGCGTGCGAGATTGAACTAGGTATTGGATACAAGCGATCGAATCTCGGGCAAGTAACATACCGATGACAAAGGGAACAACGTATGTTGTTATGCGGTCGACCGATAAAGATCTTCGTAGAATATGTAGGAACCAATATGGGCATCAGGTCCGCTATTGGTTATTGACGGAATAGTTCTAGGTCATGTCTACATTGTTCTCGAACCGTAAGATCCATGCAACAAGGTTTGATGGCGGTTATTATGAGTTTATGTATTTTGATGTACGAAGGAGTTGGTCCGGATGTGATCACGGACATGGCGAGGAGTCTCGAAATGGTCGAGACATAAAGATTGATATATTGGAAGCCTATATTTGGAGTTGGAATGGTTAGGGTGAAAGAGAAATTCTGCAGTCTGGGAGTTCTGGAACCCCAGGAACTAAATGGGCCTCGGTGGGCCTTGGTGGAAAGAGAGGGCGCACCCTAGGTGGCTGCGGCCCCCTTCCCGAGTCCGAATAGGACAAGGAGGCGGCGCCCCCCTCCCTCTCCTTCCCTCCCCAATCCTATTCCAACTAGGACTTGGAAGAGTCCTACTCGGTGGAGGTAGGACTCCTGGCCGCCTCCCTGGGCCGGCCGGCCTCCCCTGCTCCTTTATATCTGAGGCAGGGGGCACCTAGGACACACAAGTTTGATCTTGGATCGTTCCTTAGCCGTGTCTGGTGCCCCCTCCACCATATTCCACCTCGGTCATATCGTCATGAGCTTGGCGAAGCCTGCGTGTCGTGAAACATCAAGATCGTCTGCCCGTCGTCTTGTGGAACTCTCCCTCGACACTCGGCTGGATCGGAGCCGAGGGCGTCATCGAGCTATGCGTGTGTCAAGAACTGGGGCTTGCGAATGCTTAGTGCAGGATCGGTCGGATCGCGAGGAGAGCGTCGACTACTTCCTCTCGTTGTGATCGCTTCGCCCGGTCTCTGGTGCGTAGACAACACTCTCCCCTCTCGTTGCTATGCATCACCATGATCTTGCGTGTGCGTGGGAAATTTTGAAATTACTCGTTCCCCAACAGTGGCATCGAGCCTAGGTTTTTATGGTTTGATGTTTTGCAGAGTAGAACACAAGTGAGTTGTGGGCGATACAAGTCATACTACCTACCGGCATGTCATACTTTGGTTCAGCGGTATTGTGAGATGAAGCGGCCGGACCGACATTCAGCGTGCGCTTCTGCGAGACTGGTTTCACCTTCTGAGCACTTTCGTTGCTTAAAGGTGGTGGTGGGTGTCTGTCTCTCTCACTTTAGTTGAACCGAGTGTGGCTCGCCGGTCCTTGAGAAGGTTAAAGCGGAGTCTATTTGTGAAATATCGTTGTGGTTTTGATGCGTGGGTGAGACTGGTTCTTGCTTAAGCCGTAGCAAGCCACGTAAAATTTGCAACAACAAAGTAGAGGGCGTCTAACTTGTTTTTGCAGGGCATGTTGTGATGTGATATGGTCAAGGCGTGATGCTATATTTTATTGTATGAGATGATCATGTTTTGTAACGAAGTTATCGACAGCTGGCTGGAGCCATATGGTTATCGCTTTATTGTATGCAATGCAATGCATACTGTAATGCTTTACTTTATCACTAAGCGGTAGCGATAGTCGTAGAAAGCATAAGATTGGCGAGGCGACAGCGATGCTACGATGGAGATCAAGGTGTCGCGCCGGTGGCGATGGTGATCATGGTGGTGCTCGGAGATGGAGATCATGAAGCACAAGATGATGATGACCATATCATATCACTTATATTGATTTGCATGTGATGTTTATCCTTTATGCATCTTATCTTGCTTTGATTGCGGTAGCATTATAAGATGATCTCTCACTAAATTATCAAGTAGTGTTCTCCCAGTATGCACCGTTGCCAAAGTTAAGTCGTGCCCGAGACACCGCGTGATGATCGGGTGTGATAAGCTCTCGTCCATCTAGCGGGTGCAAGCCAGTTTTGCTGCATGAGAATACTCGGGTTATACTTGCGAGCCTAGCATATGCGAGATATGGCCTCGGAACACGGAGACCGAAGGTCGGCGTGAATCATATAGTAGATATGATCAACATAAGATGTTCACCATTGAAAACTACTCCATTTCACGTGATGATCGGTTATGGTTTAGTTGATTTGGATCACGTGATCACTTAGATGACTAGAGATGTCTTTCTAAGTGGGAGTTCTTAAGTAATATGATTAATTGAACTTAAATTTATCATGAACTTAGTACTGATAGTATCTTGCTTGTTTATGTTTGATTGTAGATAGATGGCTCGTCTTTGTTGTTCGTTGAATTTTAATCGTTCCTTGAAAGCAAAGTTGAAAGATGATGGTAGCAATTACGGATTTGGGTCCGTAACGAGGATTATCCTCATTGCTGCCGGAAGAGTTCGTCTGGATGCACGCTGGGTGCGAACCTCTTGCTGATGCTGGCGGCGGCGTTAAAGCGTCTGGCGAGCAAAGTGATGACTACTCTATAGTTCGGTGTGCCATGCTACGGCTTAGAACCGGGACTTCAGCGGCGTTTTGAGCGTCATGGAGCATATGAGATGTTCGAGGAGTTGAAGTTGATATTCAACAGAATGCGGATTGAGAGATATGAAGTCTCAATAAGTTCTATAGCTGCAAGATGGAGAGAATAGTTACATTAGTGAGCACATACTCAGAATGTGCAGGTATTACAATCACTTGACACAATTGGGAGTTAATCTTCGGATGATTGTGTCATTGACGAAATTCTTCAATCACGCCACCAAGCTACAAAGGCTTCGTGATGAACTATAATATGCAAGGGTTAGTAAAGACTATACAGAGCTCTTACATGATGCTAAAGGCTGCGGAGGTAGAAATCAGAAGGAGCATCAAGTGTTGATGGTCGATAAGACCACTAGTTTCAAGAAGAAGGCAAAGGAAGAAGAAGGGAACTTCAAGAAGAACAGCAAGCAAGTTCTGCTCGGAGAAAAACCCAAGTGCGGACCTAAGCCTGGCCGAGTGCTTCTCTTGCCAAGCGGTAGTCCTTTGGAGCGGAACTGCCCCAAGTATTTGGCGGATAAGAAGGATGGCAAGGTGAACAAAGGTATATGTGATATACATGTTATTGATGTGTACCTTACTAGAGCTCATGATAGCTTTTGGGTATTTGATCTGGTTACATTGCTAATATTTGCAACTTCGAAGCGAGGACTACTGGATTAGCGAACAACGGCAAGGGCGCGAGGTGGCGATGCGGCGTGGGAAATGGTTCCAAAGTCGATGTGATCGCGATTGACGCTACCTCTACATCTACCTTGAGGATTAGTTTTAGACCTAAATAATTGTTATTTGGTGCTGCGTTGAGCATGAACATTATATCTGGATCTTGTTTGATCGAGGCGGTTATTCATTAAATCGAGAGAATAATGGTTGTTCTATTTATATGAGTAATATCTTTTATGGTCATGCACCCTTGAAGAGTGGTCTATTTTGATGAATCTCGATAGTAGTGATACACATATTCATAATGTTGAAACCAAAAGATCTGAGTTGATAATGATAGTGCAACTTATTTGTGTACTTGCCGTTTAGGTCATATCGGTATAAAGCGCATGAAGAAACTCCATCTTGATGGACTTTTGGAGTCACTTGATTATGAATCACTTGGCACTTGCGAACCGTGCCTCATGGGCAAGATGACTAGAACCCGTTCTCGGTACTATGGAGAACAGCAGATTTGTTGGAAATCATACATCTGAGATGTATGTGGTCCGATGAATGTTGAGGCTCGTGGCGGATATCGTTATTTTCTCACCTTCACGGATGACTTAAGCGGATATGGGTATATCTACTTAATGAAACATAAGTCTGAAACATTTGAAAAGTTCAAAGAATTTGAGTGAAGTTGAAAATCATCGTAACAAGAAAATTAAATTTCTCGATCGATCGTGGAGGTGAATATTTGAGTTCTGAGTTTGGTCTACATTTGAAACAATGCGGAATAGTTTAGCAACTCCATACCGGAACACCACAGCGTAATGGTGTGTCGAGCGTCGTGTCGCACTTTACTAGATATGGTGCGATCTATGATGTCTCTTCTGATTTACCGCTATCGTTTTGGGGTTATGCTCTAGAGGCGGCCGCATTCACGCTGAATAGAACACCGTCGAAATCCGTTGAGGCGACACCTTATGAACTATGGTTTGGCAAGAAACCAAAGTTGTCGTTTCTTAAAGTTTGGGGATCGATGCTTATGTGAAAAAGCTTCAACTGATAAGCTCGAACCCAAATCGAATGTGTCTTCATAGGATACCCAAAGGAGGCAGTTGGGTACACCTTCTATCACAGATCCGAAGGCAAGACATTCGTTGCTAAGAATGGATCCTTTCTAGAAGGAGTTTCTCTCGAAAGAAGTGAGTGGGAGGAAAGTAGAACTTGATGAGGTAATAGTACCTTCTCCCTTACTTGAAAGTAGTTAAATCGCGAAACGGTTTACGAGACACCTACACCAAGTAGTGAGGAAGTTGATGATGTTGATCATGAAACTTGAGATCAAGTTACTCTGAGAACCTCGTAGATCAACGAGTAAGATCCGCTTTTGAGTGATGCGGTAATCCTGTTACGGAAGTCATGCTACTAGATCATGATGAACCTCGAACTATGAAGAAGCGATGGTGAGCCAGATTCATAAAATGGCTTGAGGCCATGAAATCGAGATGGGATCCATGTATGAAAACAAAGTATGGACTTTGGTTGACTTGCCGGTCGGCAAGCAATAGAAAACAAGTGGATCTTCAAGAAGAAGGCGTATTGACGGTAATATTCTTGTCTACAAAGCTCGACTTATGCATAAAGGGTTTCGACAAGTTCAAGGGATTGACTACGATGAGACCTTCTCACCGTGCGATGCTTAAATCTGTCCGAATCATGTTAGCAATTGCGCATTTTATGATTATGAAATTTGGCAAATGGATGTAAAAGCGCATTCTGAATGGATTTACGGAAGAAGAGTTGTATATGATGCAACGAGAAGGTTTTATCGATCCAAAGGAGCTAACAAAGTGTGCAAGCTCCAGCGATCCATTTATGGACTGGTGCAAGCATCTCGGAGTTGGAATAAGCGCTTTGATAGTGTGATCAAAGCATTTGGGTTTATCTGAGACTTTTGGAGAAGCTGTATTTACAAGAAAGTGAGTGGGAGCTCTGTAGCATTTACGATATTATATGTAGATGACATATTGCTGATCGGAAATGATATAAATTCTGGATAGCATAAAGGGATACTTGAATAAGAGTTTTTCAATGAAAGACCTCGGTGAAGCTGCTTACATATTGGGCATTAAGATCTATAGAGATAGATCAAGGCAGCTTAATTGGACTTTCACAAAGCACATACCTTGACAAAATTTTGAAGAAGTTCAAAATGGATCAAGCAAAGAAAGGGTTCTTGCACGTGTTACAAGGTGTGAAGTTGAGTAAGACTCAATGCCCGACCACTGCGAGAAGATAGAGAAAATGAAAGATGTTCCTATGCTTGACCATAGGCTCTATCATGTATGCAATCTTGTGTACGGACGATGTGTGCCTTGCTATAAGCCTAGCGGGAGGTACCAAAGTAATCCAGAGTGGATCCACTGGACAATGGTCAAGAACATCTGAAATACGAAAAGGACTAAGGATATGTTTCTACGTATATGGAGGTGACAAAGAGCTCATCGTAAATAGTTACGTTGATGCAAGCTTTGACACTGATCCAGACGATTCTAAATCGCGAGACGGATCGTATTTACACTAAGCGGAGGAGCTGTCGGTTGGTGCGAGTTCTAAACAAAGCGTCGTGGCGGGATCTACATGTGAAGCGAGTACATAGCAACCGGAAGCAGCTAATGAAGAGTGCGGATGAAGGTTCATATCCGATCTAGGTGTCATACCTAGTGCATCGGGTCAATGAAAATCTTTTGTGACAATCTTTGGAGCAATTGCCTTGCAAAGAATCCAGATTTCACAAGAGGACCAAGCACATCAAGAGCGCTTCAATTCCATCCGGGACTTAGTCGGTGGGAGACATAGAGATTTGCAAGATACATACGGATCTGAATGTTGCGAGACCGTTGACTAAGCCTCTTCCACGAGCAAAACATGATCAGCACCAAGACTCCATGGGTGTTAGAATCATTACTATGTAATCTAGATTATTGACTCTAGTGCAAGTGGGAGGCTGAAGGAAATATGCCCTAGAGGCAATAATAAAGTTATTATTTATTTCCTTATTTCATGATAAATGTTTATCATTCATGCTAGAATTGTATTAAGGAAACATGATACATGTGTGAATGCATAGACAAAACAATATGTCACTAGTATGCCTCTACTAGACTAGCTTGTTAATCAAAGATGGTTATGTTTCTAACCATGAACAAAGAGTTGTTATTTGATTAACAAGGTCACATCATTAGTTAGAATGATCGATTGACATGACCCATTCCATTAGCTTAGCACGATCGTTTAGTATGTTGCTATTGCTTTTATCCATGACTTATACATGTTCCTATAACTATGAGATTATGCAACTCCGTTTACGGAGGAACACTTTGGGTGCTACCAAGCGTCTGGCGTATGCTGGGTGATTATAAAGGAAGTACTACATGTTGGGGTGTCTCAAAGGCAGATGTTGGGTTGGCGTATTTGAGATTAGGATTTGTCCTCCGATTGTCGGAGAGGTATCTCTGGGCCCTCTCGGTAATGCACATCACTTAAGCCTTGCAAGCATTACAACTAATGAGTTAGTTGTGAGATGATGTATTACGGAGCGAGTAAAGAGACTTGCGATGCGAGATTGAACTAGGTATTGGATACAAGCGATCGAATCTCGGGCAAGTAACATACCGATGACAAAGGAACAAGCGTATGTTGTTATGCGGTCGACCGATAAAGATCTTACGTAGAATATGTAGGAACCAATATGGGCATCCAGGTCCGCTATTGGTTATTGACGAGAGGCGTGTCTCGGTCATGTCTACATGTTCTCGAACCGTAAGTCCATGCAGCAAGGTTTCGATGGCGGTTTATTATGAGTTTATGTATTTTGATGTACGAAGGAGTTGAGTCCGGATGAGATCACGGACATGACGAGGAGTCTCGAAATGGTCGAGACATAAAGATTGATATATTGGAAGCCTATATTTGGAGTTGGAATGGTTCGAAGTGAAAACGGAATTCTGCGAATCTGGGAGTTCTGGAACCCCATGAACTAAATGGGCCATAGTGGGCCTTGGAGGGAAAGAGAGGAGGCCAGCCCTAGGTGGGCGCCTCCCCTTCCCTAGTCCTACTAGGACTAGGAAGGACGCGGCCCCCTCTCTCTCTCTCCCCTTCCTCTCCTATTCCTAATACAACTAGTTGGACTTGGAAGGGAATCCTACTCCGGGAGGAGTAGGACTCCTCTGCCAGCGCCTCCCAGGCGGCCCCCCCCTGCTCCTTTATATCTGAGGGGGCAGGGGGCACCCTAGGACACACAAGTTTGATCCTTGGATGTTCCTTAGCGTGTCGGTGCCCCCTCCACCATATTCCACCTCGGTCATATCGTCGTAGTGCTTAAGCGAAGCCTGCGCGTGATGAAACATCAAGATCGTCCTGCGCCGTCGTCTTGTGGAACTCTCCCTCCGACACTTTCGGCTGGATCGGAGCTGAGGGGCGTCATCGAGCTGCTCGTGTGTCAAGAACTTCGGAGGCAGAATGTTGCGCGGGATCGGTCGGATCGCGAGGAGAGCGTCGACTACTTCCTCTACGTTGTGATCGCTTCGCCCGGTCTCAGTGCGTAGACAACCTCTCCCTCTCGTTGCTATGCATCACCATGATCTTGCGTGTGCGTAGGAAATTTTTGAAATTACTCGTTCCCCAGCGGTGGCATCGAGCCTAGGTTTTATGGTTTGATGTTTTGCAGAGTAGAACACAAGTGAGTTGTGGGCGATACAAGTCATACTACCTACCGACATGTCATACTTTGGTTCAGCGGTATTGTGAGATGAAGCGGCCGGACCGACATTCAGCGTCGCTTCTAGAGACTGGTTTCACCGCTTCGAGCACTTTCGTTGCTTAAAGGTGGTTGGCGGGTGTCTGTCTCTCTCACTTTAGTTGAACCGAGTGTAGCTCGCCCGGTCCTTGAGAAGGTTAAAAGCGGAGTCTATTTGTGAAATATCGTTGTGGTTTTGATGCGTGGGTGAGATTGGTTCTTGCTTAAGCCCGTAGCAGCCACGTAAAATTTGCAACAACAAAGTAGAGGGCGTCTAACTTGTTTTGCAGGGCATGTTGTGATGTGATATGGTCAAGGCGTGATGCTATATTTTATTGTATGAGATGATCATGTTTTGTAACGAAGTTATCGACAATGGCGGAGCCATATGGTTGTCGCTTTATTGTATGCAATGCAATGCCATGTAATGCTTTACTTTATCACTAAGCGGTAGCGATAGTCGTAAAAGCATAAGTTTGGCGAGGCGACAACGATGCTACGATGGAGATCAAGGTGTCGCGCGGTGGCGATGGTGATCATGGTGGTGCTCGGAGATGGAGATCACGAAGCACAAGATGATGATGACCATATCATATCACTTATATTGATTTGCATGTGATGTTTATCCTTTATGCATCTTATCTTGCTTTGATTGGCGGTAGCATTATAAGATGATCTCTCACTAAATTATCAAGAAGTGTTCTCCCGGTATGCACCGTTGCCAAAGTTAAATCGTGCCCGGACACCACGTGATGATCGGGTGTGATAAGCTCTCGTCCATCTACAGCGGGTGCAAGCCAGTTTTGCACCGCAGAATACTCGGGTTATACTTGGCGAGCCTAGCATATGCGAGATATGGCCTCGGAACACGGAGACCGAAAGGTCGGCGTGAATCATATAGTAGATATGATCAACATAAGATGTTCACCATTGAAAACTACTCCATCTCACGTGATGATCGGTTATGGTTTAGTTGATTTGGATCACGTGATCACTTAGATGACTAGAGATGTCTATCTAAGTGGGAGTTCTTAAGTAATATGATTAATTGAACTTAAATTTATCATGAACTTAGTCTGGTAGTATTTTGCAAATTATGTTGTAAGATCAATAGCTTGCGTTGTTGCTTTCATATGTTTATTTTGATATGTTCCTAGAAAATTGTGTTGAAAATGTTAGTAGCAATGATGCGGTTTGATCCGTGATCGAGGTTTATCCTCATTCTTTGCATAGAAGAATTATGTCCTTAATGCACGCTAGGTGACGGACCTATTGCGAGGAAGCGGATCACGAGGCGTTATGAGCGTTTGGCTAGCTCAATATGATGACTACTTGATAGTTTTGTGCACCATGCTTTATGGCTTAGAATCGGGACTTCAAAGATGTTTTGAACATCATGGACCATATGAGATGTTCGAGGAATTGAAGTTAATATTTCAAGCAAATACCGAGTTGAGAGATATGAAGTCTCAACAAGTTCTATAGCTAAAAGATGGAGGAGAATCGCTCAACTAGTGAGCATGTGCTCAGATTATGCAGGTACTTCAATCGCTTGAATCAAGTGGGAGTTAATCTTCGGATAAGATAGTGATTGATAGAATTCTCTAGTCACCATCACCAAGTTAGTAGAACTTCGTGATGAACTATAGTATGCAAGGATGATGAAAATGATTCCCGAGCTTTTTCATGATGTTGAAATCGATGAAGGTAGAAATCAAGAAAGAACATCAAGTGTTGATGGTTAACAAGACCACTAGTTTCAAGAAAGGGCAAAGGGATGAAGGGAACTTCAAGAAGAGCGGCAAGCAAGTTGTTGCTCAAGTGAAGAAGCCCAAGTCGGACCTAAGCACGAGACTAAGTGCTTCTCTTGCAAAAAATGGTCCTTTGAGCGGAACTACCCCAAGTATTTGGCGGATAAGAAGGATGGCAAAGTGAACAAAGGTATATTTGATATACATGTTATTGATGTGTGCTTTACTAGTGTTTATAGCAACCCCTCGGTATTTGATACTGGTTCGGTTGCTAAGAGTAGTAACTTCGAAGCAGGAGTTGCGAGAATAAGCGAAACTAGTTAAGGGTGAAGTGACGATGTGTGTTGAAAGTAGTTTCAAGATTGATATGATCATCATCGCACACTCCTATACTTTCGGGATTAGTGTTGAACCTAAATAAATGTTATTTGGTGTTTGCGTTGAGCATGAATATGATTTGATCATGTTTATTGCAAAGCGGTTATTCATTTAAGTAAGAGAATAAACTGTTGTTACATTTACATGAATAAAACCTTATATGGTTACACCCAATGAAAATGGTTCATTGGATCTCGATCGTAGTGATACACATATTCATAATATTGAAACCAAAAGATGCAAAGTTAATAATGATAGTGCAACTTATTTGTGGCTTTTGCCGTTTAGGTCATATTGGTGTAAAGCGCATGAAGAAACTCCATCTTGATGGGATTTTGGAATCACTTGATTATGAATCACTTGATGCTTGCGAACCATGCCTCATGGGCAAGATGACTAAAACTCCGTTCTCGGAACAATGGGCGAAACTCTTGACTTATTGGAAATAATACATACCGATGTATGCGATCAATGAGTGTTGAGGCTCATGTGGTGGGTATCGTTATTTTCGACCTTCACAAGATGATTTGAGCAGATATGGGTATATCTACTTGATGAAACATAAGTCTGAAATAGTTGAAAGGTTCAAAGAATTTCAGAGTGAAGTGGAAAATCATCGTAACAAGAAAATAAAGTTTCTGATCGATCGATCGCGGAGACAAATATTTGAGTTCTGAGTTTGGTCTTCAATTAAAACAATGTGGAATAGTTTCACAAATTCATGCCACAGGAACACCACAATGTTATGGTGTGTCCGAACATCATAACCGTACTTTATTGGATATAGTACAATCTATGATGTTTCTTACCGATTTACCAATATCGTTTTGGGATCATGCATTAGAGACAGCTGCATTCACGTTAAATAGGGCACCATCTAAATCCGTTGAGGCGACACTATATGAGCTGTGGTTTAGCAAGAAACCAAAGTTATCGTTTCTTAAAGTTTGGGGCTGCGATGCTTATGTGAAAAAGTTTCATCTGATAAGCTCAAACCCAAATCGAGAATCGTCTTCATAGAATACCCAAAGGAAATTGTTGGGTACACCTTCTATCACAGATCCGAAGGCAAGATATTCGTTGCTAATAAATGGATCCTTTCTAGAAGGAGTTTCTCTCGAAAGAAGTGAGTGGGAGGAAAGTAGAACTTGATGAGGTAATTGTACCTTCTCCCTTATTGGAAAGTAGTTCATCACAGAAATTGGTTCCTGTGACACCTACACCAATTAGTGAGGAAGTTAATGATGATGATCATGAAACTTGAGATCAAGTTACTACCGAACCTCGTAGGTAAAGCAGAGTGAGATCCGCACGGTGATGCGGTAATCCTGTTACGGAAGTCATGTTACTAGACCATGACAAACCTCGAACTATGAGGAAGCGATGATGAGCCAGATTCCATAAAATGGCTTGAGGCCATGAAATCGAGATATGATCCATGTATGAGAACAAAGTATGGACTTTGATGGATTTGCCCGATGATCGGCAAACCATAGAAAATAAATGGATCTTCAAGAGGAAGGCGGACGTTGATAGTAGTGTTACTATCTACAAAGCTCGACTTGTTGCAAAAGGTTTTCGACAAGTTCAAGATGTTGACTACAATGAGATTTTCTCAAGCTGTAGCGATGCTTAAGTCTGTCGAATCATGTTAGCAATTGCCACAATTTATGAAATTTGGCAAATGGATGTAAAAACTGCATTCTGAATGGTTTTACGGAGGAAGAGTTGTATATGATGCAACGAAGGTTTTATCGATCCAAGGGAGCTAACAAAGTGTGCAAGCTCCAGCGATCCATCTATGGACTGGTGCAAGCATCTCGGAGTTGGAATATCGCTTTGATGAGTTGATCAAAGCATATAGTTTTATCTGAGACTTACGGTGAAGCTTGTATTTACTAGAAAGTGAGTGGGAGCACTACAACATTTACGATAAGTATATGTGAATGACATATTGTAGATCGGAAATAATGTAGAATTATACGCAAAGCATAAAGGAGTGTTTGAAAGGAGTTTTTCAAAGAAAGACCTCGGTGAAGCTGCTTACATATTGAGCATCAAGATCTATAGAGATAGATCAAGATGCTTGATAAGTTTTTCAATGAGTACATACCTTGACAAGATTTTGAAGTAGTTCAAAATGGAGCGATCAAAGAAAGAGTTCTTGCACGTGTTACAAGGTGTGAAATTGAGTAAGACTCAAAACCCGACCACGGCGAGAAGATAGAAAGAGAATGAAAGTCATTCCTATGCCTTGGCCATAGGTTCTATAAAGTATGCCATCTTTGTGTACCAGATCTATTGTATACCCTACCTGAGTTTGGCAAGGGAGTACAATAGTGATCTAGGAGTAGATCACTGGACATTGGTCAAAATTATCCTTAGTGGAATAAGGATATGTTTCTCGATTATGGAAGTGACAAAAGGTTCGTCGTAAAGGGTTACGTCGATGCAAGTTTTGACACTGATCTGGATGACTCTAAGTCTCGATCTAGATACATATTGAAAGTGGGAGCAATTAGCTAGAGTAGCTCCGTGCAGAGCATTGTAGACATAGAAAATTGCAAAATACATAACGGATCTGAATGTGAAAGACCCGTTGACTAAGATTCTCTCACAAGCAAAACATGATCACACCTTAGTACTCTTTGGGTGTTAATCACATAGCGATGTGAACTAGATTACTGAATCTAGTAAACCCTTTGGGTGTTGGTCACATGGCGATGTGAACTATGGGTGTTAATCACATGATGATGTGAACTATCGATGTTAATCACATGGTGATGTGATCTAGATTATTGACTCTAGTGCAAGTGGGAGACTGAAGGAAATATGCCTAGAGGCAATAATAAAGTTATTATTTATTTCCTTATATCATGATAAATGTTTATTATTCATGCTAGAATTGTATTAACGGAAACATAATACATGTGTGAATATATAGACAAGCAGAATGTCACTAGTATGCCTCTACTTGACTAGCTTGTTAATCAAAGATGGTTATGTTTCCTAACCATGAACAAGGAGTTGTTATTTGATTAACAAGGTCACATCATTAGTTGAATGATCGATTGACATGACCCATTCCATTAGCTTAGCACCCGATCGTTTAGTATGTTGCTATTGCTTTTATCCATGACTTATACATGTTCCTATGACTATGAGATTATGCAACTCCGTTTCTGGAGGAACACTTTAGGTACTACCAAAGCGTCTAGCATAATTTGGGTGATTATAAAGAGTACTACTAGAGGTGTCTCCAAAGGCAGATGTTGGGTTGGCGTATTTGAGATTAGGATTTGTCACTCCGATTGTGGGAGAGGTATCTCTGGGCCCTCTCGGTAATGCACATCACTTAAGCCTTGCAAGCATTTCAACTAATGAGTTAGTTGTGAGATGATGTATTGAGCGAGTAAAGAGACTTGCGATGCGAGATTGAACTAGGTATTGGATACCGACGATCGAATCTCGGGCAAGTAACTATACCGATGACAAAGGAACAAGCGTATGTTGTTATGCGGTCTGACCGATAAAGATCTTCGTAGAATATGTAAAGAACCAATATGGGCATCAGGTCCGCTATTGGTTATTGATCGGAGGCGTGTCTCGGTCATGTCTACATAGTTCTCGAACCGTAGGGTCCTTGCAACAAGGTTCGATGTGATTATATTATGAGTTTATGTATTTTGATGTACCAAAGAGTTGAGTCCGGATGAGATCACGGACACGAGAGTCTCGAAATGGTCGAGAGATAAAGATTGATATATTGGATGACTATATTTGGAGTTGGAAGGTTCGGAAGTCATTCGGGTTATTATCGGAATCTTGGGAGAGTTACGAGAATTCACCGAGGGAAGTATATGGGCCTTATGGGCCATGCAGGAATAGAGAGGGGCCGCCCTAGGAGGAAGGCAGCCCCCCTGAGTCCGAGATGGACCCGGGAGGCCGCAGCCCCTCTTCCTTTCCTTCTCTTCCCCTTCCTTTCCCCTTCCTACATGGAAGGATCCTAGTTGGACTAGGAAAGGGAGTCCTACTCGGTGGGAGGAGGACTCCCCTAGCGCCTCCTGGCCGGCCGAACCCCTCCCCCTTGCTCCTTTATATCACAGGCAGGGGCACCCTAGAACACACAAGTTGATCTCCGGATCGTTCCTTGGCCGTGTCTTGGTGCCCCCTCCACCATATTCCACCTCGGTCATAGTCGCGAAGCATAAGTGCGAAGCCTGCGCCCAGTGAACATCAAGATCGTCACCCGCCCGTCGTCTTGTGAAACTCTCCCTCGACAGCTCGGCTGGATCGGAGCCGAGGGCGTCATCAGTGCTGTACGTGTGTCAAGAACTTCGGGGCCTTGATGCTTGGCGCCGGGATCGTCGGATCGGGAGGAGAGCGTCTGACTACTTCCTCTGCGTTGTGATCGCTTCGCCCGGTCTACGAGGGTATGTGCACAACACTCTCCCCTCGTTGCTAGCCATCACCATGATCTTGCGTGTGCGTAGGAAATTTTTTAAATTACTCGTTCCCCAACAGCTTGGTTCGATGGGACTCATAGTCATCCCACGGTGATAGGGAAGGAGAGGTTTAATTTGGAGGACGGCGCCGGTGAGCCGCGCTATGGCGTCCGGCGGGTTCGTCCCCGGTCGACGTTTCCTAGGGCGGTTCCG
>JAHHZJ010000911.1:0-55279 GCA_021437245.1 Aegilops speltoides
AACAAATGGCTTGAAGCCATGAAATCAAGATAGAATCCATGTATGAAAACAAAGTATGGACTTTGTGAGACTTGCCGATGATCGTGGCGATAGAAAACAAATGGTTTTAAGAAGAAGAAGGGCAGCGGATGGTAATGTCACCATCTATAAAGCTCGACTTGTCGCTAAGGGTTATCGACAAGTTCAAGGATTGACTCTGACGAGACTTTCTCTCCGTGGCGAAGCTTAAGTCAATCTGAATCATATGTAGCAATTACGCATACTATGATTATGAGATATGGCGGATGGGCGTCAAAATGGCATTCCTTAATGGACATCTTAAGGAATATGCTA
This sequence comes from Aegilops speltoides, assembly GCA_021437245.1. Taxonomy (NCBI): domain Eukaryota; kingdom Viridiplantae; phylum Streptophyta; class Magnoliopsida; order Poales; family Poaceae; genus Aegilops; species Aegilops speltoides. The sequence continues at coordinate 334 of JAHHZJ010000911.1, forward strand.
TGATGCCGCGGAAGGTTTTGTCGATCCTCGAAGCGCTAACAAAGTATACAAGCTCCGGTGATCTATTTATGGACTGGTGCAAGCATCTCGGAGTTGGAACATTCGCTTTGATGAGATGATCAAAGCGTTTGGGTTTATCTCGAGACTTATGGAGAAGCTGCGTTTACAAGAAAGTGAGTGGGAGACTCTGTAGCATTTCTCCTATTATATGTAGATGACATACTCTTGATGGGAAATGATACAAAACTTACGGAAGACATTAAGGCCTACTTGAACAAGTGTTTTTCAATGAAGGACCTTGGAGAAGCTGCTTATATATTAGGCATCAAGATCTATAGGGATAGATCGAGGCGCCTCATAGGTCTTCACAAAGCACATACCTTGATAAGATTTTGAAGAGGTTCAAAATGGATCGAGTCCAAGAAAGGGTTCTTGCCTATGTTACAAGGTGTGAAATTGAGCTCAGCTCGGTCACGACCATGACAAAAGATAAAGAAGAGATGAGTGTCATCCCTATGCTTCAGCCATAGGATCTATTATGTATGCCATCTGTGTACCAGACCCGATGTAAACCTTGCCGTGCCAGTTTGGTTGCAAGATACCAAAGTAATCGACGCAGGAACAACTTTGGACGGTCAAGAATATCTGAAGTACTGAAAAGGACAAAGGACATGTTTCTCGTTTATGGAGGAGGCGAAGAGCTCAAATCGTAAGGGTTACGTCGGCGCTAACCCGACTCGGATCTGGATGACTCTAAGTCACAAACCGGATCGTGTATATGTTGAATAGTGGAAGGCGATGGTAGTGCAGTATTTGCCAAGCGACGTCGTGGCGGGATCTATGTGTGAAGCGGGTACATGGCAGCCTGGGAGGCAAGCGCATGAAGGCGATTTGGGTGAAGGTTCATCACCGACCTAGAGTCATACCCAATGCGTCGGGGCGATCAAACTCTTCGTGACAACTTTGGAGCTATTGCCCTTGCCAAGGAGCGGGTTTCACAAGAAGACCGAGCACATCATAGCGTCGTTTCAACTCCATCCGTGAAAATGTTCAAGATGGAGACATAGAGATTTGCAAAGTGCACCACGGATCTGAATGTCGCAGATCCGGTTATTAAACTCTCTCGCGTGCAAAACATGATCGACACGAGAACTCTATGGGTGTTAGATTCATCACAATGTAACTAGATTAGTGACTCTAGTGCAAGTGGGAGGCTGTTGGAAATATGCCCTAGAGGCAATAATAAAAGTATTATTATATTTCAATGTTCATGATAATTGTCTTTTGTTCATGCTATAAGCGTATTATCCGAAATCGTAATACGTGTGAACACTTAGACCCCAATATGTCCCTAGTGAGCCTCTAGTTGACTAGCCCGTTGTGATCAATAGATGGTCATGGTTTCACGACTATGGACATTGGATGTGGTTGATAACGGGATCACATCATTAGGAGAATGATGTGATGGACAAAGACAATCATAAGCATAGCATAAAGATCGTATAGTTAGTTTGCTAGAAGCTTTGCCAATGTCAAGTATCTATTCCTTCGACCATGAGATGCGTGTAACTCCGGTTACCGTAGAATTGCCTTGGGTGTATCAAAGCGTCTGGCGTAACTGGGTGACTATAAAGGTGCATTACGGTATCTCGAAAGTATCTGTTGGGTTGACATGGATCGAGGCGGGATTTGTCACTCCGTGTATGACGGAGAGGTATCTCTGGGCCCTTTCGGTAATGCATCATCATAATGAGCTCAATGTGACCAAGGTGTTGGTCACGGGATCATACATTCAGATGCGAGTAAAGTGACTTGCGATATGAGGTGAACAAGGTATTGGGATCAAGACGATCAAGTCTCGGGCAAATAGCGTCTTGGATTGACAAAGGAATTGCATACTGAGGTTTGATCGAATCCTCGACATCGTGGTTCAACAGATGAAATCATCGAGGAGCATGTAAGAACCAACATGGGTATCCAGATCCCGCTGTTGGTTATTGCCGAAATCGTCTCGGTCATGTCTGCGTGTCTCGAACCGTAGAGTCTACACATAAGGTTGGTGGCGCTAGGGTTAGAAGGAAGTCTAGTATGTGAATACCGAATGTTGTTGGTCGGATGAGATCCGGACGTCACGAGGAGTTCGGAAGGTCGGAGGTAAGAATAATATATAGGAAGTGGTGTTTGACCATCGGGAAAGTTTGGGGGTTCGGTAAATCACAGGACCATAGGAAGATCCGAGGGTCCACCGAAGGTGGGAACCTATCGGAGGGCCCATGGGCTGAAGGGAAGGAACCAGCCCACAAGGGGCTGGTGCTAGGGTCCACCCCTGCCTAGGGTTGAAACCCTAGGGGTGAAGCGCCCAGCAGGGGGTACTCCACCCCCTTGGCGCCCCGGTGGATCTCGGGGCGGCCCCCCAGGGGCCTATATAAGGGGGAGGGAGGGGCTGCTGTGCCAACTCCCAGCGCCAGCCTCCCTCCCAACACATCTCCTCCTCCGTAAGAGCTCGGCGTGAAGCCTGTCGAGATCTTGCTTCACCACCATCCTGCGCCGTCGTCTTTGCCGGTGGTCTTGTCTTCCTCAACCTCTCCTTCCCCTTCTTTGGATCAAGAAGGAGGAGGCGTCGCTTCGTCCCGTCACGTGTGTTGAGCAGCGGAGAGTCTTCATCCGTTGACACTTGGCATCGGTGATCTGAATCACGTTGATGCGACTCCATCATCACCTTGCAAGCTTCACGCGCAGCGATCTACAAGTGGTATGTAGATGCAAACTCTCTCGTTACTCGTTGCTTGGATGAACTCATAGATGGATCTTGGTGAAACCGTGAAAAAATTTTAATTTTCTACGGCGTTCCCAGCGATGGCATCATGAGCTGGATCTCATGTCGTGGTTCTCTATTGCACAGTAGAACACAAATTTGTTGTGGGCGTTGATCTTGTCATCTTACTTGCCCCTACTAGTCTTTTCTTGCTCAGCGGTATTGTGGGATGAAGCGGCCCGGACCAACCTTACGTGCGCTTACGTGAGACGGTTCCACCGGTGACATACTAGTTGCATAAAGGTGGCTGGCGGGTGTCTCTCTCCACTTTAGTTGCTGGCAGATTCGATGAACAGGGCCCTTATGAAGGGTAAATAGAAGTTGACAAAATCACGTTGTGGTGATTAGTAATGAAGTAAAAGCGTTCTTGCTAGAACAATGCAGCCACGTAAAGAAATTTTAGGCGGTCGGGCAAAAGCAGCATACGAAAATGAAGTACTCTCAAGGACTGCCATAGAATGGACATATGTTCACTAAAAGCGGTCATAATTTTGTCATTCCGAGTCAGGTGTCCGGACCCATAAGTACTCAAACCGCTTCATGGCGACCATACAAATCAAAAAACTTCCCGCTTGCGCTAGGAGCCGGAGTACCCACAAATTCAGCCTTAAGTAGGACTTTTGGCGAAAGTCAAAGATCATCATTAAGTAGCTATTTTCGGACAAGTTTCTTAACCCATGGCACTTCCCTTTGAAGAGAAATCAAGAGATTATGTTGCTTATAGACATTAGCCCACTTGGTAGGAACAAGCGTACCTTTCTGAGATGCTCTATGATCCGGGCAATCTCATTTGGCCATAAATTGAGGAAAATCCAGACTATATGCCTTATTCTCCTTGTTTTAGCGGATGGCATCTTTATAACTCATGCGTGAAAACCAAGAACAAAAGGGCATTCTGGCATCGGATTCGATATATATGTGAAATGATATCTCCACTATAGAGGACAAGAAATTTTGAGACGGTTGAGCAAAAAGCGCATGGGAAAATGAAGTACTTTCAGCGCTTCCATAGAATGAACGGATGTTCAAAAAGCGGTCATAATTTTGTCATTGAGGTCATTAGCCGGACCCACAAGTACTCAAACTGCTTTCATGACGAGCATGCAAATCAAAAAATACTCACGCTTGCGCTGGGAGGCCGAGTACCCTCAAATTGACCTTAGCAGAGACTTTTTGGCCACGAAAGTCAAAGAACATCATTAAATCGTTGTTTTTTCGGACAAGTTTAAGAACCCATTGGCACTTCCTTTTGAAGGAAATTCAAAAGATTATGTTGATTATGGACATTAGCCCCCTGGTAAGGAACAAGCGTGCCTTCTGCGGATGCTCTATGATCAAGGCAATCTCATTTGGCCATAAATAGAAGAAAAAAAATCTAGCTACTATATGCCTTATTCTCCTTGTTTTTACTGATGGCATCTTTGTAACTCATCAGCGTGAAAGCGAAGAATAAAGGGCATTCCTTGCATCGGTCGATATATATGTGGAAGCGATATCTCCACTATAGAGGACAAGAAATTTTGGAATGGTTTTTGGCAAAAGCGCGCAGAAATGAAGTACTTTCAAGACTTGCCATAGAGATAGACGGATGTTCACTAAAGCGGTCATAATTTTGTCATCGGTCAGTGTCGGACCCACAAGTACTCAAACTGCTTTCATGACGAGCATGCAAATCAAAAATACTCACGCTTGCGCGGGGAGGCGGTACCCTCAAATTGACCTTAAGCGGGACTTTTGGCCGAAAGTCAAAGAACATCATTAAATCGTTGTTTTTGGACAAGTTTACGAACCCATTGGCACTTCCTTTTGAAGGAAATTCAAAAGATTATGTTGATTATGGACATTAGCCCCCTGGTAAGGAACAAGCGTACCTTCTGCGGATGCTCTATGATCGGGCAATCTCATTTGGCCATAAATAGAAGAAAAATCTAGCGACTATATGCCTTATTCTCCTTGTTTTGCGATGGCATCGTAACTCATGCGGCGTGAAAGCGAAGAATAAAGGGCATTCCTCGGTCAATATATGAAGCGATATCTCCACTATAGAGGACAAGAAATTTTGGTGGTTTGGCAAAAGCGCCTGCGAAATGAAGTACTTTCAAGGGCGCCATAGAATGAACGGATGTTCACTAAGCGGTCATAATTTTGTCATCCGGAGTCCGTGTCGGACCCACAAGTACTCACGCGCTTTCGCGGTGGCGTCACGAATCGAAATTACTCGGCTTGCGCGGAGGACGGAGTACCCTCAAATCTGACCTTAAGTAGGACTTTTTGGCCCTAAAGTCAAAGAGAACAACATTAAATCCTTTTTTTCAAACAAGTTTACGAACCCATTTGTAGCGACCCGACCTCGAGATAGTCAAGTCTACATGAGTTTTAAAAAAAACATTCCGCCGATTAGAAAAAAATCCTAGAAAAATAAATAAAAATCTAAAAATTCCAAAACAAGTTTTCTCCGTCTAAATAAAATATTTGGAACAAGATGAACTTTTCTTGGCCTCTAAAATGCAATTTTTAAAACATGCAAATTTTTCTAGGGCAAATAAAATTCCGAATAAACTCAAATAAAATCCAAATAATGATTTTAACATTTTTCCTCCGATATTTCAATTGTTTTGGAGAAGTCATATTATCTCCCCTCATTTATTATTTTAAAATGAATTTTTTTTTCCGGAGAGAAAATAATTAAAATCAAAATCCCCGACTTCACTATTTGATAAAAATTTCAAATATGAAAATTGGAAAATCCCCAACTCTCTCTGAAGGTCCTTGAGTTGCTTAGGATTTCGAGGATTGCAAACGAAAAAGCAATAAAATATGATATGCATGGATGACCTATGTATAACATGCCAAATTAGAAATTGGGATGTTACAAACCTACCACCCTTAAGATGAATCTCGCCCTCGAGATTCGGGTTGGCTAGAAAATAGGTGCGGATGGTCCTTGCGAATATCCTCTTCTCGCTCCCAGGTATGATGACTCCACTGAACTTTGCAAAACTTGATCACCTTGTTGCGAGTGACTCGACTATCAAACTCAAGAATCTTTACTGGCTTCTCCTCATAGGTCAGATTATTATCCAGCTAAATCGCCTCCAAAGTCTTGTATCATTCAGCGGTATATCGGCCATCTCGGCATGGCACTTCTTGGTGTGATCGTGAAACACATCATGAACTCGACAACCCTTGAGTAACTCCAGCTTGTGCAACCTGCACCTCAAAACTCGTTGAGTAACTAAACATTCATACATCGGCATCTTGACAGCCATGTATTGTGTCTCATGATCAGAATCATCTCCACCATGTTCCTCATGTGTAATAAGAGCCAAAGTCTCCTCATCATAGTCACTAGCGGACTCATACCCACCATCCTCGGTAGCAATCATCACCTGCGCTGAGATTTGCATTCTCTCATAAAATGTCCTCTTCCCTTACAATGACGACAAATAATATCACTTGTGTGCCTGTTGCGCCATGGAAGAAGAAGAGCTCTGTGCGAGCCAGCGGTGTGCTCTTGGCGGATAGTGGTGGTTGTGCACCTTTCTTGTATCATGGTTGGAGGTGGCTTTGAAGGAGGTGATGGTGCGGTGGAAGTAGATGATGCGCGTGGTGTCCATGATGAAGGTCGACCTGCGAGAAAAGTTAGTGCGGCGCCAATGCACATCGATCCTGCACTTCACGTTCAGCTTTACAAGCAAGATGGAATAAGCAGTGATATTATTATAATCCTTATAGTCTAGAATGGTCGAATATCTCTATTTAATCCACCCGGAAAAGCGTGCAAGCATAGCTTCATTCTCCTCAACAATACCACATCTAATCAAGCCGGTTTGTAATTCACGATAATATTCTTCTCTGAAATTTTACCTTGTCTTAAGCGCTGCAATTTTTGAAGTAATTCACGTTGATAATATGGTGGAACCCATGATGCGCATAGCAGTTTTCAAAGCAGCCCAAGTAATTTGGAGCAGGATATAATCTACAATGTTGGACCACCAAACACATGCAAAGCTAGTGAAAGCACAAAGCAGCAGCGAGGAACACGTCTCTCCTCGGGATATTGTAAACATGTAAATCGCTGTTCAGTTTCTAACTCCCAAGTAAGATATATATCGGGAACATATCTACCCTCAAATGGTGGAATATTCAATTTCAGTTTAGGGAGATGGTCATGATCTCGTACTGAGGAGCCCTAACATTGCCATTATTTGCATGTGGGCGACTGGTGGTTGTGGTGCTGGTGGTTGCACGTAGTTTTGATGTTGATCAACCTCATCCTCGTAATCTCCCACATAATCATCCTCCTCGGTACCGGCAGCAGCGATGGCGAGAGGCCAAAAAGCACCAACAGCGATGGCAATGGCACGAATTTTGTCTGGCTCAATAGGAACCTGTTGAGCTCGTCCATCTTGATTCGGAAGAGGCGTGGTTGTTGTCGTTCTTGAGAGGTGAGATAGGTGCAGCCGGCGGTGGTTGTGGAAAGCAGCGAGCAATTCATCAAACTTGCTATCAAGCTTTGTTTCAAGCGTCTTCTCAATGCCATCTATCTTCTCCATGGCCTCGTCAAATCTGTTTAGCACATCTTGCTGTCCAATCATCATTTCTTTGAAACTTATCATGTAGTTTGTTTGTTAAATCGGGTTCTCCCAATCAGTCTCATCGACATGATCCTACCATGGTTAGCAGCAAATAGAAACACACAAGAATATGATCCTCTGAGACTACTAAGAAGTGGTGGTGGTGTATCACAAACCGTCAAGCAAATCTCAAATTCTTACAGTTCTTACCCGGTGCGGTGGTGATCGGCAACCGTTGTAGTCAAAACTCTCAAAGCTTGGATATAGCGATTACGGGGAGAATCAAGCATACGGCGTAGATGTATGTGGAGCTGGGAAGCCTTATAATATGGTAGCAAAAAAAAGGTCGACAATAATCAATTCGAGAGATGCAAAGTTGAATAAGCGCTCAGCTGCAGTCTTGTGCTGGTCCTAGGCTGAACCGTGCTAGAGGCGAGCCTAGAACACTAACAAAATCACGGTGCTGCTGCGTAAACAAGGGAAAAGCACACTCTGGATTTTTTCGCTCCTCTTCTTTTTTTTGCGCTTTTTTGCGAAAAATCACTATAATGGCGAGTGTCTCAAAACTCTTCCCAGTCAAAGCGGCGGGATGGGCACGAAATTTTTCGACCAATTTTTTTTATTTGCCGGACCCAAAAAGCTGAAGCAGGTCAAAAAACTTTCTATAATGGCGGCTCAATACGGCAAAACACCTAAAAATAGGATAGCGAGAAATTTTTTTTTGTCCGTGCGTTTTGGAAAATTTTGGGCTAAGCGGAGGTGGTTTCGGACTCGTTTTTTGGATACCAACCTCTTCTCTGAGCGGCAAAAGATTGCTGGAATCGAAACCTACTCGGACAAAGAAACACGAATCGGAAAACTAGATGGATCGAAAACAAACCTAATATGCAAGGGACTCAGTTGGTGGTGGATATATGGTGGTCGATGGCGGCGGTGGTGATATATGGGCGGTGGTGGTATATGGATCTGGATTGAGCGGTGGCGGATAAGCGGTGGTGGTATATGGATCTGATTGAGCGGTGGCGGATAGCGGTGGTGGTAGATGGCGGCGATGATAATGGTGCGGCGGCGTGACAACTTATGACGAACTTCGAAACTCTAAAGACTAGACTCTAAGACCAGCAACTAGACACGGCGATGCAACATAAATTCAACAATGCAAATCTGAAAAAGATTATGCAAAGGCTCGGTGGTTGGATAGGATGAACTAACCTAATTTTTTTGTGGCTTTTAAATGGACTATAGGTATGAAGAGCAGACTCGATCTAAACTACGAAAAAGCGTAAAATCTCACCAAGCAACACGGAAATCTGATACCACTTGATAGGCGAGGTGTCCGTCTTTCGATGAGATGGTGGCTATCGTTTTGGATGAAGTGGACTTTGACGATCCGCCTCTGAGCGTGCGAGGGCGTCGCGCCTTGCTGTCGCTAAACCAACTCCGAGAGGTTATTGACCGCGCGGAGCATGATCAACGACCACGAAGGTCGGTTTCCTGCGAACAAGCGAAGAACAAGCAAGAAACTAAGATTGCAATCTGGATATTGCGAATATAAGAGAAAGCTTTATTGATCAAGGTGGGGTTACTGTGGCGCCTTTATGCAGTCGTGGAACACAAGCGAAATCTGTGAAGTTGCAGCTATGGCGAACTTTTAATCTAAACAAAACCCAAGTCTAAGCGGTGCTCTAAGGGCTGTATATATGGAGGAATAGGGGTGAATTTCGTGGCCCTTGGTGGAGGGTCGAAACTAACCCTATCTCTTGTTCCCCACACATCGGACTCTAAAATAGCCTATACTAATGTATTTCGAAATTTCATGGGCTGGCCCAATAATAAGGTGTGTGACACCTAGAATAGCCTCTGGACAGAAATTTATAAAGTGGCATCTTGTATATTTCGTCCAAGGCTTCATGCACTCATTATGGTGGCTTCAATGTCTGAAATCATCACTTGTAACTCCATTCTTGTCCCCCTTAGCATGCCATCATCCCCATGCTTGTTCTTGCTCCAATGTTCATCCTTCTCCAAGCTAGGCCCTTCATTTGTAAGCAAAACAAATGTATCCAATTTAAGCGACATCATATTCTCATGAACATTAGAATCATTACCAAGAAAGCGAAAGTACACAGTAATTTAGTTGGCGTGCACGAGCTCTAGTAATTGGTCCAGTATGTATAGCAGCAGGGGCTGTGGGTGTAACAATGGTATTGATGTCCTCATCACAACTTCTCCCATCCGTCCCAAAATACGATACAGTCCTACAAATCTCGGGGCTAACTTTCCCGTGACTCCAAAACGTTTTACTCCCCTCAAGGGTGATACTCGTAAATAAGCTCTGTCTCCAATTTCATAGGTTACTTCCTTGCGTTTTGAATCTGCATAACTCTTCTGTCTGGACTAAGAAATCTTTAGTCTGTCTCTGATCAGTTTAACCTTCTCTTCTGATTCCTTGATCAAATCTGGCCCAAACAACTGAGGGTCTCCTACCTCATCCCACATCAGCGGTGTTCTACATCTGCGTCCATCTGAGCTTGAATGGTGCCATCTTCAAAGCTGGCACAGTAGCTGTTGTTATAAGAGAACTTCTGCGTCGGAAAATTGTCATCCCAACTAGATCCATAATCTAAGCGCCTGGGCTCTTAGCATGTCCCCGAATCTGATTGACTCTTTACATGCATCCATCATGCGAGGGTGGCGATCTTGAATTCAATCGGGTACCCAAAGTCTGGTATGGCTGATGCCAAAACTTTGAAATAAACTGGGTTCCTCTATCGACACGATGCTCCTCGGAACCCCATGTAAACATATGATCCTGGTCATATATATCTTGGCCAACTTTAACGCTTGTATCGTTGTTTTCACGGGATGAAGTGAGCTACTTTAGTTAATCGATCCACAACTACCCATATAGAATCATATCTGCCTTGGTTACGGGTAATCCGGTAATAAAGTCCATACCAAGTTTGTCCCACTTCCATTCGGGTATTGGCATAGGTTATATGATCCTGCTGGTTTACGATGCTCTGCCTTCACTCTCGACATACATCACATACGGCTACATACTCGGCAATATCCTTCTTCATACCGATCCACGGAAGCGTTCCTTCAAGTCCAAATACATCTTGGTGTTTACGGGATGAATCGAGTATGGTGAGTCATGGGCCTCTGAAGTGTGAACTTCACGATCTTGGTGTTGGGCACATAAATCCGGTCCTCAAACCACAAGGTATCGTGCTCATCCTCATAAAAACCTTTGGCTTTACCTTCGCCCATCCTCTCTCTTATCTCAGCAATCTCTTTGTCCTCCTACGAGCTTCTCGAATCTTGTCCAACAATGTTGGTGAACCTCCATTGCTGCAAGAAAGCCTCTTGGAACAATCTCCAACGAAGTTCCATGATCTCCATGACTAACTCTTTTGGCATTCCTTTGCTCACAAGAACATTAGCATAACTCTTCGGCTCAAAGCGTGCTTTCTGACGTTGGCTTTTCTGGATGATAGTGTAGCTTCATATCGTAATTCTTTTGTAAGTTCAACCATCTCCTCATCGAGGTTCAACTCATACGTGTGAAAATGTACTTCAAGCTCTTATGATCCGTGTACACATCACAGCGGTTTCCAATAAGATAATGTCTCCAGTATTGGCGCATGCACTCGGCTGCTAACTCCAAATCATGTGTGGCATAGTTCAACTCGTGTGGCTTGGTTGTCGTGAGGCATCTGAAACAACTTTCCCTCTGCATAAGCACACATCCAAGTCCCAAGCGAGGCGTCACAATACACTTGAAACTCCTTACATTATATCGGCAAGGTCGATCTTTGGGGCTGCAGTCAATCGTTCCTTCAACTCTTGAAAACTTGTCTCGCAATCCTCCGTCCATTTGAACTTGGTATCCTTCTTTAACAATTCAGTCATTGGTTTAGCAATCTTGTAAAAATTCTCAATGAATCTCCGATAATATCCTGCCAGTCCAAGGAAACTGCGGATCTCGCCAACTGAAGTGGGTGCCAACCATTCAGTGACCGACTGAACCTTACTGGGATCCACTGCTATACCCTCTCCTAATATAACATGCCCAAGAAATCCAACTTCTTTCAACCAAAACTCGCATTTGCTGAATTTGGCGTATAACTGGTGTTCCCTAAGTTTCTCGAGAACCAAACACAAGTGTTCCGCGTACTCCTCTTCGTTCTTCGAGTATATCATAATATCATCAATAAATACGACAACAAACTTGTCCAAATACTCCATGAACATCTTGTTCATCATACTCATGAAATAGGCGGGCGTTAGTCGGTCAAATGACATGACAATGTACTCATATAATCCATACCGGCGTGGTAGCAGCTGTCTTTGAGTATATCCTTCTCTCGGATCTTCAAGCGATGATATCACGATCGTAGATCAATCTCTAAAAACACCTTAGCTCCTCGTGGCGATCAAGCGGATCATTAATCATCGATAAGGATACTTGTTCTTTATCGTTACTTCATTCAGAGCTCGGTAATCAACAACCATCCTTAGGGATTTATCCTTCTTCTCCACCAAAAGTACTGGGGCTCCCCAAGGTGATGAACTTCTACGAATGTAACCTTTCTCCAACAACTCTTTGATCTGCTTCTTATTTTCCTCCAAGTCATTTGCTGGCATCCGATAGGGTCTCTTGGATATCGGCCCTATACCTGGCAATAGCTCTATCAAAAACTTGATGTCTCTATCCGGTGGCATACCTGGTAACTCTTTGGGGAAAACATCCGGAAAATCCTTTACTATAGGTACTTCCTCCTGTACAACTCCGTGAGGCGTTTATAGCTCCTCCTAGGCACATGCCTAGATACATACTTAATACTTTTTCCCTCCGGGGTGGTAAGATAAATTGACTTGCTAGCACAGTCAATACTTCCTCCATACTTTGACATCCAGTCCATACCTAATATCACATCCAATCCTTGCGACTCCAAGATAATTAGGTCAGACGGAAATACATGTGTGCCAATGATTAGGGGTATCTGGGTGCACCATCTGCTAGCCATGTACTCTGCTCTAGGCGAGCTCACTAAAAGAGGTGTCCTAAGGGTTTGGGTTGGTAACTTGAACTTTTCCTCAAATCCCCTTGATATGTATGAATGCGATGCACCAGTATCGAAAAGAACAATTGCGGCAAATGATTGAACTAAAAACTTACCTATTACCGCGTCCGGCTGCTCTTCAACTTCCTCCACGTTAACGTGGTTCACTTGTCCTTTGTTGAATGGATTGGGCTTCTTCCCTGCGCTCCCATTTCCATTTCCATTCTTTCCTTGAGCAGTCATTGGCATAGTGCCTGTCTTCCCCACTTGTAGCAAACAACTTGGCTTAAGTCCCTCTTTGCGGGTGTAGATGGGTTAGAGCGATTCTGATTATTGTTGGCTCCATTCCCATTCCCGTTCTTCGCACCATTATGGTTATGCGATCCTCCTCCAGCATGGTTATGACCTCCATGGTCATGAACAAGTCCTCTCGAGTTCGGGGTTAAGCGAGGCTTCTGGTGAGTTCCTGAGTTGTATTTCCCTTCTCCATACTTCCTCTTACGATTATCAATCTGCTGCTGCTTTCCTTCAATCATTAGGGCCTATTCTAGCAACTCCTGGTAGTTGTTGAAGTTTGCTACCATCAACTGCATACTCATCTCATCATTCAGCCCTTCCATAAACTTATCCTGCTTCGCGGCATCCGTGGCCACATCATCGGGGGCATAGCGTGATAACACTAAACTCATCCACGTCTTGTGTGATGCGGTTCCCTGGCGTGGATTGCGAAACTCACGCTTCTTCATCTGCATAGCTCGGTCGAGACATGGGAATCTGAAAAAGCTGCTGAAAGTGAGCCCATGTGGCGATGTCGATAGGATAGGTGGAGGTGAAATTCTCCGACCATCTTTGCTGCGAGTCCATCCGGTTGGTGTGCGGCAAAAGCGCACCTTCTCGACATCTGTGCATCCTGCGATGGTTAACTCCTTCAATACGGCGTAGCCAATCATACGCAACTATTGGCTCGATGCTCTTGGAGAACACCGGTGGTTGTAACCTTAAAAAGCAGCGAGGTTATCCTTTGGCGGCAGGTTGTTGTTGGCATTGTTGTTATTGGCATTGCCACAGTTCGAACTAACAATTGCATCAAGGCATTACTGCTTTGTTGGATCAAGCTGGGTTATCTCGGTGGGAAAACAAAATCGGGGTCTCTCCTCGGAGGCATCTGATGGGTTTAGATGGAAGAGATTAGAATAGAAAAATATCTAAGGGAGAAACACTACCCATATGTATATGAGGCAAACACAAGAATTCATTCAATCAATCAAGCAAGGGCATACAAAACGGTCTAGGACTATCATAAAAGTGCTCACTACTACTAGTTACATGGGGAATACTATTATTATATGGTGGTCATCTAGAAATTTTGATCGGTGGAAGACTCCATGATGTACTGCTCGACTTCATCTTCGTAGTCATCATCACTTGAATCTGAATCGGTGTAAATCGATGATGAAGTAGTTGTCCGGACGAATGGGGTCTCCGTCATCTTCTCTTGGGCTGGTCCTCCCATGAAAATTCGATCTTCTTGACTAGGTCGTCATTCTTCTCCAATAGGGTCTTGATTTCCTCCTCATATCCATCAGCGTGTGAACTTAAGTTCTTCTTCGACTCAATGATCCTAGTTTTCGCCTTCTTGACTCGATCATGTCTGCGCTTTATCTGGTTCTCTGTCGTCGAATGTCTGGTTTTGCTCTGGATAAAGGCTGCGACAGATCTATCCTTCTTGGTCTTGATCATCTCCCATTGTTCATCTCGGCGCCCACATATTTGATAGGTGGTATCCTCAAGTTCCTTGTTGTAGATTTCTCCAATCGTCCCATGGTAATATGAGCTGCCATACTCTTGCCAAGGCTGCAAGTGGGTGCTTGAAAAAAACTCTATGGGTTTAGAATTTGGCGAAACGTCCTTCACGGAACTTCGTGCTTGAATCATCCAGTAGCTCTTCTTCGGTAGAGTGGCCTTGTACGTCCCGATGAAGCTTGGTATTCCAATATTCAAATACCTAGTGACTTCCTTCAAGTGGCGTCCAAGAGGTGTGTCTTCATCCGGTTGTGCAAACTTGTTCTTCATCTCCCTCATCCTAAAGAGTGGAAAAAGAAGAGAGGAGTCAGAAATGAGAAGAGAGGAGTGACCTATGGTTTATCTTAGTGGTCGTGTCCTACACTCAGCGTGTGCTCTGATACCATCTTGTAGCGACCCGACCTCAGATGGTCAAGTCTCTGTGCTTCCGTGTCATCCCTGGATCGGTAATCTTGACACACCACGATTACTCGAAGGATTTATAACAAAGTAGCAATCTCACACTTATTACATGAATGTCTCAAAGAGAACTTATTACAATAATATGGCTTAAGGCCATCTAATGTGATAACATCGGAAGGCTTGGAAGATAAAGTGAGTCCATCAACTCCAACGACATAGCTGAGCTGCAGCAGACGACCTCTGAACCTTACTCCTCGTCTAAAAAGTGCGCAACATAATACGTTGCAGCCGAAACAAGTCGACACATGGAATATCTTGGCAATGTAACACAAAAGAGCAATAACAGAATAATGCTACCACTACATGCATATTTGGCTGGTGGAAAGCTCTATGGTTACAATTTTGTGAAAAGCCAATTTTCCCTACTACAAAGGAATAAATTTTAATTTAACTATCATGGTGGTTGAAACATCATTTGAGAAGGTAACCCCAACTCAATGAGCCCAATTAAAATAGTTAACAACCCAGAAAGATTAATTAAGAGTGTTGAGATACATGCGAATACTCAAGTACTAGATACTCAGAATTGTCCATAACCGGGGACAAGGCTAACCATGATTAGATTGTACACTCTGCAGAGGTTTGCGCACTTTTCCCCACAAGACTCGATCGCCTCCGTTGATTTCTAGCACTACATGGTGTTTGAGAGCGGATGGCCGAGATTCTGATCTTTGAAACATTAACTCTCTACTCGGGTAGACCATACCAAACCTACAAACCCACTACTGCTGGTCCACCTCTTGAGAGCTTCATGTAACTTACTCAACTATGCTAGAGCCCATAATAGCTTGCGGCTGCTGCGGAAGTTTCTAGCATGAATAGACTCAATTCCCTTTGAGCACAGGTGGCGGTCCATAGGAAGATCACCACAGTAACCCAGGATTTCAAAAAAAATAAAAGCAGGCAATCCTTTGGATACCCCGGTGCCTCAATCCACCTAGATGTGTATTAAAGTTGCCACCTTAAGTAAACCATTAATTTAACAATCTCACATCATCATGGAATTCACTCAAACCCAATCACGTCTCTGAGCATAGCATGGCAAAATAAGCATAACGTGAAGTAACTCCCAAGGGTTTGATAATAAGCGAGCGATAGGTTCTACCTCAGCAACTACTTCCCAATACCCACATATTAAAAGCATCCTAGTCATGCAATGTTTGAAATTGAAACTAATGCATAAAAGCTGGGTATGAAAGAGTATGATCAACGTGTTACTTGCCTTCTTGACGATCCGTGAATCCTAGAGACTCGTAGTAACAAACGCTTAGCACTCAGGAATTCTATCACAAGCAAACAATAACATACATAAGAAACAATCAAAGATGCACAAGTAGAACTTGAAATAAAGAGTTTGACGGAGAGTTCAACTTAAGAACTCCGGTTTGCAAAAAGAATCAAATCAAGCGAACAGCGAAACTCAAGCGGCAAAAGAAACAAGATCCGTTAACTAATCTGGACTAGGGTCAAATTTTACAGAGATAAAAACTTGTTTGAGTTGATTATTCGGAAAAAGCGTTTGAGATGAAACTCGGTAGCTTGAATCGCTGATTCCGATAAGCGGCGAAAAGATAAACAGATTTGAACATCGGATCGAAATCGCGATCGGAAAAATCATGGAATAAATCCGATAAGAAGAAAAAGCGGCGAAGCGCTAAGCGAGCGAGCGTTTGTTAACATAAACTAAGCGATGAAAGCGTTACGTTAGAGCGAGCAGACGACGAGCGCTTCGCTAAATAAATAAACCGAAGAATAAAACCGATCTCTAAAAAAAGCGAACTAGGGTTTTCAAAAAAACCGAAGGTTTATTAAAAAAAACGGCGGTGAGGGGTGTAGCTACCTCCGTGAGTCGTCCGTGGTGGCGGCTCGGCTTCAGCGATGTGGCGGGGCTTGGGAGGCGTGGGGTGGCGGTGGCGTGGCGGCGCTAAAGCGGCGACAGCGACTCGGCAGCAGCGGCTCGGGCTCGGCTCGGACTCTGGGAGGCGGCGGCGGTGGTGGTGGTGGCTAGAGGTGTGGGGCGGCGCTATATAAAGGCGGGGTGGGGCGGCTTGGAGGAGGGGCAAGGCTGGCGTGAGTCGGCTCGGACTCGAGTCCGAGGTCGTGGTGAGCTGTAGCCTTGCCTTGAGGAGGCGTGAGGCGGTTGGGCCGACACCTTTCGGTTGGGCCTCTGGCCCGATCGGTATGAGTTTTAAAAAAAACATTCCATGATTAGAAAAAAATCCTAGAAAAATAAATAAAAATCTAAAAATTCGAAAACAAGTTTTCTCCATCTAAATAAAATATTTAGAACAAGATGAACTTTTCTTGGCCCCTAAAATGCAATTTTTAAAACATGTAAATTTTTCTAAGGCAAATAAAATTCCGAATAAACTCAAATAAAATCCAAATAATGATTTTAACATTTTTCCTCCCATATTTCAATTGTTTTGGAGAAGTCATATTATTTGCCCTCATTTATTATTTTAAAATGAAATATTTTCTCGGAGAGAAAATAATTAAAATCAAAATCCCCGTCTGCACTATTTGATAAAAATTTCAAATATGAAAATTGGAAAATACCCAACTCTCTCCGAAGGTCCTTGATATGCTTAGGATTTCGACGATTGCAAACGAAAAAGCAATAAAGTATGATATGCATGGAAGACCTATGTATAACATGCCAAATTGGAAATTTGGGATGTTACACCATTGGTACTTCCTTTTGAAGGAAATTCGAGAGATTATGTTGCTTATAGACATTAGTCCCCCTGGTAGGGACAAATGTACCTTTTTGAATATGCTCTATGATCCGGGCAATCTCATTTGGTAGTAAATTGAAAAAACCATGACTATATGCCTTATTGTCCTTGTTTTCACGGATGGCATGTTGTAACTCATGCGCGTGCCAAGAACAAGAGGGAATTCCTGGCATCGGTCAATATATATGTGGAAACGATATCTCCACTATAGAGGACAAGAAATTTTGGGGCAGTTGGGCAAAAAGCGCACGAGAAAATGAAGTACTTTATAGGACTGCCATAGAATGGACAGATGTTCACTAAAGCGGTCATAATTTTGTCATTGAGTCCGTGTTGGACCGTAAGTACTCACCTTGCTTTCATGGCGAAACACGTAATCAAAAATACTCCCGCTTGCGCTAGGATGCGGAGTACCCTCAAATTCAGCCTTAAGCGGGACTTTTTGCACGAAAGTCAAAGAACATCATTAAATCATTGTTTTTCGGACAAGTTTACGAACCCATTGGCACTTCCTTTTGAAGAAAATTCATGAGATTATGTTGCTTATAGACATTAGCCCCCTAGTAGGGACAAATGTTCCTTTTGCAGATTCTCTATGATCAAGGCAATCTCATTTGGTAGTAAGCGAAAAAAATCCAGTGACTATATGCCTTATTGTCCTTGTTTTTGCTTTGATGGCATGCTCTAACTAATCGGCGTGAAAGCCAAGAACAAAGGAATTCTGGCATCGGTCGATATATATGTGAAGCGATATCTCCACTATCTGAGGACAAGAAATTTTGAGGCGGTTAGGCAAAAAGCGCGCGGGAAAATGAAATACTTTCAAGAAGCGCCATAGAATGGACGGATGTTCACTAAAGCGGTCATAATTTTGTCATTGAGTCCATATCGGACCCACAAGCACTCAAACTACTCATGTGAGCATGCGAATCCAGAAAATACTCCCCGCTTGTGCCAGGAGGACCGGATTACCCTCAAATACAGCCTTAAGCAGGACTTTTTGGCCCTTAGAGTCAAAGAACATCATTCGTCACTGTTTTTCAGACAAGTTTCTAAACCCATTGGAACTTCCTTTTGATGGAAATTCGAGATATTATGTTGCTTATAGACATTAGCCCCCCTGGTAGGGACAAACGTACTTGAAGATGCTCTATGATCCGGGCAATCTCATTTGGCCGTAAATTGAAGAAAATCCAGCGGCTATATGCCTTATTCTCCTTGTTTTGGCGGATGGCATCTTTGTAACCCATGCGCGTGAAATCCAAGAACAAAAGGGCATTCTGTCATCGGTCGATATATATGTGGAAATGATATCTCCACTATAGGCGACAAGAAATTTTAGGCGGTCGGGCAAAAGCAGCGCGAGAAAATGAAGTACTCTCAGGACGCCATAAAATGGATAGATGTTCACAAAAACGGTCATAATTTTGTCATTCGGATTCCGTGTCGGACCCACAATTACTCAAACTGCTCGCGGCGAGCGTGCGGATCAAAGTACTCGGCTTGCGCCCGATGGGACGGAGTACCCTCGAAACTGCTTTCATGGCGGGCATGCGAATCAAAAATAATCCCGCTTGCGCGAGGAGGCCCGGAGTACCCTCAAATTCAGCCTTAAGGAGGACTTTTTGGCCCTGAAAGTCAAAGAACATCATCCGTCGCTGTTTTTCAGACAAGTTTCTTAATCCATTGGCACTTCCTTTTGAAGGAAATCCAAGAGATTATGTTCCTTATAGACATTAGCCCGCTTGGTAGGGACAAACGCCTTTCTGCAGATGCTCTATGATCCGGGTAATCTAATTTGGCCGTAAATTGAAGAAAATACAGCGGCTATATGCCTTATTCTCCTTGTTTTCACCGGATGGCATGCTGTAACTCATGCACGTGAAAGCCAAGAACAAAAGGGCATTCCTGGCATCGGTCAATATATATGTGGGAACGATATCTCCACTATAGAGGACAAGAAATTTTGGGGCGGTTAGGCAAAAAGCGCATGCAAAAATGAAGTACTTTCAAAGCTGCCATAGAATGGACAGATGTTCAAAAAAACGGTCATAATTTTGTCATTCGGAGGCCGTGTCGGACCCACAAGTACTCAAACTGCTTTCATGACGAGCATGCAAATCAAAAATACTCCCCACTTGCGCGGGAGGCCGGAGTACCCTCAAATTCAGCCTTAAGCGGGACTTTTGGTCACGAAAGTCAAAGAACATCATTAAATCATTGTTTTTTGGACAAGTTTACGAACCCATTGGCACTTCCTTTTGAAGGAAATTCAAGAGATTCGTTGCTTATAGACATTAGCCCCCTGGTTGGGACAAGCGTACCTTTTGCGGATGCTCTATGATCAGAAATCTCATTTGGCGTAAATTGAAGAAAATCCAGTGACTATATGCCTTATTCTCCTTGTTTTAGCGGATGGCATCTTTGTAACCATGCGGCGTGAAAGCCAAGAACAAAAGGGCATTCTGGCATCGGTCAATATATCGTGGAAGCGATCTCTCGACTATAGAGGAGAAGAAATTTTGGGCGGTCGGCAAAAGCGCATGAGAAAATGTAGTACTTTCAAGGACTACCATAGAATGGACAAATGTTCACTAAAGCGGTCATAATTTTGTCATTGGTCCGTGTCGGACCCATAAGTACTCTGCTGCTTTCATGGCGAAGCGAATCAAAAATACTCCCGCTTGCGCTAAGTTCGAGTACCCTCAAATTCAGCCTTAAGCGGGACTTTTTATACGAAAGTCAAAGAACATCATTAAATCATTGTTTTTTGGACAAGTTTACGAACCCATTGGCACTTCCTTTTGAAGGAAATTCAAGAGATTATGTTGATTATAGACATTAGCCCCCGGTGGGACAAACATACCTTCTGCGGATGCTCTATGGCGGGCGATCTCATTTGGCCGTAAATAGAAGAAAATCTAGCGACTATATGCATTATTCTCCTTGTTTTCGGCGTGATGGCATGCTATAACTTATGCGTGTGAAAGCGAAGAACAAAAGGGCATTCTGGCATTGGTCAATATGTATGTGGAAGCGATATCTCGATTATATAGGACAAGAAATTTTGGGCGGTTTGGCAAAAGCACGGGAAAATGAATTACTTTCAAGGGCGCCATAGAATGGATAGATGTTCACTAAAGAGGTCATAAATTTGTCATTGGTCGTGTCGGACCCACAAGTACTCAAACTGCTTTCATGGCGGCGTGCGAATCAAAAGTACTGCTGCTTGTGCGGGAGGACGGAGTACCCTCAAATCGACCTTAAGCAGAACTTTTTGTACGAAAGTCAAAGAACATCATTAAATCCTTTTTTTTGAGACAAGTTTACGAACTAATTGGCACTTCCTTTTGAAGGAAATTCGAGAGATTATGTTTCTTATAGACATTAGGCCCCTGGTAGGACAAATGTACCTTTTGAAGATGCTCTATGATCAAGGCGATCTCATTTGGCCATAAATTGAAGAAAATCCAGTGACTATATGCCTTATTCTCCTTGTTTTCACGGATGGCATGTTGTAGCTCATGCGGCGTGCCAAGAACAAAGGGCATTCTGGCATCGGTCAATATATATGTGGAAGCGATATCTCCACTATAGAGGACAAGAAATTTTGGGGCGGTCGGTAGCGCACAAGAAAATGAAGTACTTTCAAGGACGCCATAGAATGGACGGATGTTCACTAAAAGCGGTCATAATTTTGTCATTGAACCGTGTCGGACCCATAAGTACTCACACTGCTTTCGGCGAACACGCCAATCAAAAATACTCTCCTCTTGCGCTAGGATGCGGGAGTACACTCAAATTCAGCCTTAAGCGGGACTTTTTGTACGAAAGTCAAAGAACATCATTAAATCATGTGTTTTTGGACAAGTTTACGAACCCATTGGCACTTCCTTTTGAAGGAAATTCTAGAGATTATGTTGCTTATAGACATTAGGCCCCTGGTAGGGACAAGCGTACCTTCTGCGGTTGCTCTATGATCAAGGCAATCTCATTTCGTAGTAAATAGAAGAAAATCTAGCGACTATATGCCTTTTTCTCCTTGTTTTGCGGATGGCATCTTTGTAACCCATCTTGGCGTGAAAGCGAAGAACAAAGGGCATTCTAGCATCGGTCAATATATATGTGGAAGCGATATCTCCACTATAGAGGACAAGAAATTTTGGGGCGGTTTGGCAAAAAGCGCATGGGAAAATGAAGTACTTTCAAAGCTGCCATTGAATGGACATATATTCACTAAAACGGTCATAATTTTGTCATTCGGGGTCCGTGTCGGACCCACAAGTACTCAAACTGCTTTCATGGCGAACGCGAATCAAAAATACTCCCGCTTGCGCTAAGTTCCGATGCCGTCAAATTCAGCCTTAAGCAGGACTTTTTGTACTGAATGTCAAAGAACATCATTAAATCGTTGTTTTTCGGACAAGTTTCGAACCCATTGGCACTTCCTTTTGAAGGAAATTCGAGAGATTATGTTGCTTATAGACATTAAGCCCCTGGTAGGGACAAGCGTACCTTTCTAAAGATTCTCTATGATCAAGGCGATCTCATTTGGCGTAAATTGAAGAAAATCCAGTGACTATATGCCTTATTCTCCTTGTTTTAGCGGATGGCATCTTTGTAACCCATGCGTGTGAAAGCCAAGAACAAAAAGGGCATTCGGGCATCGGTCGATATATATGTGGAAGCGATATCTCCACTATAGATGACAAGAAATTTTAGGGCGGTCGAGGCAAAAGCATGCGAGAAAATGAAGTACTCTCAAGGACTGCCATAGAATCGACAGATGTTCACTAAAACGGTCATAATTTTGTCATTCGGAGTCCGTGTCGGACCCATAAGTACTCAAACTGCTCGCTTGCGCCAGGAGGCCCGGAGTGCCCTCAAATTCAGCCTTAAGTAGGACTTCTTGGCCCTGAAAGTCAAAGAACATCATCCGTTGCTGTTTTTCAGACAAGTTTCTTAACCCATTGGCACTTCCTTTTGAAGGAAATCCAAGAGATTATGTTGCTTATAGACATTAGCCCACTTGGTAGGGACAAATGTACCTTTCTGCAGATGCTCTATTATCCGGGCAATCTCATTTGGCCGTAAATTGAGGAAAATCCAGCGGCTATATGCCTTTTTCTCCTTGTTCTCATTGGATGGCATCTTTGTAACTCATGCATGTGAAAGCCAAGAACAAATGGTCATTCTGGCATCGGTCGATATATATGTAGGAGCGATATCTCCACTATAGAGGACAAGAAATTTTGGGCGATTCATAAAAAGCGCATCTTGAAAATGAAGTACTTTCAAAGCTGCCATAGAATGGATAGATGTTCACAAAAGCGGTCATAATTTTGTCATTGGTCCGTGTCGGACCCACAAGTACTCAAACTACTTGGCGAACACGCAAATCCAAAAATACTCCCGCTTGCGCTAGGAGGCGGAGTACCCTCAAATTCAGCCTTAAGCGGGACTTTTGTACGAAAGTCAAAGAACATCATCCGTTGTTGTTTTTCGGACAAGTTTACGAACCCATTGGCACTTCCTTTTGAAGGAAATTCAAGAGATTATGTTGCTTATGGACATTAGCCCCCTGGTTGGGACAAGCGTACCTTCTGCGGATGCTCTATGATCAGGAAATCTCATTTGGCGTAAATTGAAGAAAATCCAATGACTATATGCCTTATTCTTCTTGTTTTCACGGATGGCATCTTTGTAACCCATGCGGCGTGAAAGCCAAGAACAAAAGGCATTCTGGCATCGGTCGATATATATGTGGAAGCGATATCTCCACTATAGAGGAGAAGAAACTTTGGGCGGTCGGGCAAAAGCGCATGAGAAAATGAAGTACTTTCAAGGGCGCCATAGAATGGATAGATGTTCACTAAAGCGGTCATAATTTTGTCATTGGTGCGTGTCGGACCCATAACTACTCACACTACTCGCGGTGAGCACGTGAATCCAAAAAATACTCCCCGCTTGCGCTAGGATTCCACGAGTACCCTCAAATTCAGCCTTAAGCGGGACTTTTTGTACTGAAAGTCAAAGAACATCATTAAATCATTGTTTTTCAAACAAGTTTACGAACCCATTGGCACTTCCTTTTGAAGGAAATTCAAGAGATTATGTTGATTATAGACATTAGCCCCCCAGGTAGGGACAAACAAACCTTTCTGCAGATGCTCTATGATCCGGGCAATCTCACTTGGCCGTAAATAGAAGAAAATCTAGCGGACTATATGCCTTATTCTCCTTGTTTTCGGCGTGATGGCATGCTATAATTTATCGGCGTGAAAGCGAAGAACAAAAGCGCATTCTGGGATTGGTCAATATGTATGTGGAAATGATATCTCCACTATAGAGGACAAGAAATTTTAGGCGGTTTGGCAAAAGCGCGCGGAAAATGAATTACTTTCAGGGCGCCATAGAATGGACGGATGTTTACTAAAGCGGTCATAATTTTGTCATTTGAGTCCGTGTCGGACCCATAAGTACTCAAACTGCTCACTTTGTGAGCAGCGAATCTAAACACTACTCCCGCTTGAACGGGAGGCCGGGTACCCTCAAATTCAGCCTTAAGCAGGACTTTTTGTACGAAAGTTAAAGAACATCATTAAATCGTTGTTTTTCAAACAAGTTTACGAACCCATTGGCACTTCCTTTTGAAGGAAATTCAAGAGATTATGTTGATTATAGACATTAGCCCCCGGTAGGGACAAACATACCTTCTGCGGATGCTTTATGATCAAGGCGATCTCACTTGGCGTAAATAGAAGAAAATCTAGCGGCTATATGCCTTATTCTCCTTGTTTTGGCGTGATGGCATGCTATAACTTATGCGGCGTGAAAGCGAAGAACAAAAGTGCATTCTGGCATCGGTCGATATGTATGTGGAAGCGATATCTCACTATAGAGGACAAGAAATTTTGGGGCGGTTTGGCAAAAGCGCGCGGAAAATGAATTACTTTCAGGGCGCCATAGAATGGACGGATGTTCACTAAAGCGGTCATAATTTTGTCATTGGTCCGTGTCGGACCCACAAGTACTCAAACTGCTTTCGCGGCGGCGTGCGAATCAGAAAGTACTGCCGCTTGCGCCGGGAGGACGGAGTACCCTCAAATCTGACCTTAAGTAGGACATTTTGTACTGAAAGTCAAAGAACATCATTAAATCCTTTGTTTTTCACACAAGTTTACGAACCAATTGGCACTTCCTTTTGAAGGAAATTCGAGATATTATGTTGCTTATAGACATTAGTCCCCCTTGGAGGGACAAATGTACCTTTTTGAAGACGCTCTATGACCCGGGCAATCTCATTTGGCCGTAAATTGAGGAAAATCCGGTGACTATATGCCTTATCCTCCTTGTTTTTGCGGATGGCATGTTGTAGCTCATCGCGTGCCAAGAACAAAGTGCATTCTGGCATCGGTCAATATATATGTGGAAGCGATATCTCACTATAGAGGACAAGAAATTTTGGGGCGATCGGTCAAAAAAGCATGCGAGAAAATGAAGTACTTTCAAGGGCGCCATAGAATGGACGGATGTTCACTAAAGCGGTCATAATTTTGTCATTGAACCGTGTCGGACCCATAAGTACTCACCTTTGCTACATGGCGAACACGTAATCAAAAATACTCCCGCTTGCGCTAGGATGCGGAGTACCCTTAAGCGAGGACTTTTTTGTACGAAAGTCAAAGAACATCATTAAATCATTGTTTTTGAGACAAGTTTCTTAACCCATTGGCACTTCCTTTTGAAGAAACCAAGAGATTATGTTGCTTATAGACATTAGCCCACTGGTAGGGACAAGCGTACCTTCTGCGGATGCTCTATGATCAAGGCGATCTCATTTGGCGTAAATTGAGAAAATCCAGTGACTATATGCCTTATTCTCCTTGTTTTTCGCGGATGGCATCTTTGTAACTTATACTGCGTGAAAGCCAAGAACCAAAGGGCATTCTGGCATCGGTCGATATATATGTGGGAGCGATATCTCCACTATAGAGGACAAGAAATTTTGGGGCGGTTGGATAAAGGCGCATGGGAAAATGAAGTACTTTCAAAGCTGCCATAGAATGGATAGAGGTTCACAAAAACGGTCATAATTTTGACATTCGAAGTCCGTGGCGGACCCACAAGTACTAAACTGCTTTCATGGCGAACACGCAAATCAAAAATACTCCCGCTTGCGCGGGAGGCTGGAGTACCCTCAAACTCAGCCTTAAGCGGGACTTTTTGTACGAAAGTCAAAGAACATCATTAAATCATTGTTTTTGAGACAAGTTTACGAACCTATTGGCACTTCCTTTTGAAGGAAATTCAAGAGATTATGTTGCTTATAGACATTAGCCCCCTGGTAGGGAAAAATGTACCTTCTGCGGATGCTCTATGATCAAGGCAATCTCATTTGGTAGTAAATTGAAGAAAATCCAGTGACTACATGCCTTATTCTCCTTGTTTTAGCCGCATGGCATCTTTGTGACCATCTTGGCGTGAAAGCCGAGAACAAAAGGGCATTCTGGCATCGGTCAATATATATGTGGAAATGATATCTCCACTATAGAAGACAAGAAATTTTAGGCGGTCGGGCAAAAAGTGCATGAGAAAATGAAGTACTTTCGAGGCGCCATAGAATGGACAGATGTTCACTAAAGCGGTCATAATTTTGTCATTGGTCCGTGTCGGACCCATAAGTACTCACCTGCTTTCATGGCGAGCACACGAATCAAAAATACTCCCGCTTGTGCTAGGATGCGGAGTACCATCAAATTTAGCCTTAAGCAGGACTTTTTTACTTTGAAAGTCAAAGAATATCATTAAATCATTGTTTTTGAGACAAGTTTATGAACCCATTGGCACTTCCTTTTGAAGAAAATTCAGGAGATTATGTTGCTTATAGACATTAGCCCCCTGGTAGGGACAAGCGTACCTTTTGCGGATGCTCTATGATCAAGGCAATTTCATTTGGCCGTAAATTGAAAAAATCCAGCGACTATATGCCTTAGTCTCCTTGTTTTACGCTTTGATGGCATCTTGTAACTCATGCGTGAAAGCCAAGAACAAAGGGCATTCTGGCATCGGTCCATATATATGTGAAGCGATATCTCCACTATCTGAGACAGGAAATTTTGGGCGGTTAGGCAAAAAACGCAGGAAAATGAAGTACTTTCAAGGGCGCCATAGAATGGACAGATGTTCACTAAAGCGGTGATAATTTTGTCATTGGTCCGTGCGGACCCACAAGTACTCAAACTACTCATGGCGGCGTGCAAATCAGAAAATACTCCCGCTTGCTCGGGAGGACGGAGTACCCTCAAATCTGACCTTAAGCGGGACTTTTGGTACTGAAAGTCAAAGAACATCATTCGTCATTGTTTTTGGACAAGTTTACGAACCCATTGGCACTTCCTTTTGAAGGAAATTCGAGAGATTATGTTGCTTGTAGAAATTATCCCCACAGTAGCGTACCTTTTGAAGATGCTCTATGATCAAGGCGATCTCATTTGGTAGTAAATTCAAGAAAATCCAGTGACTATATGCCTTATTCTCCTTGTTTTAGCGGATGGCATCTTTGTAACTCATCGGCGTGCCAAGAATAAAAGGTATTCTGGCATCGGTCAATATATATGTGGAAGCGATATCTCCACTATAGAGGACAAGAAATTTTGGGGTAGTCGGGCAAAAAGCGCATGAGAAAATGAAGTACTTTCAGGGCGCCATAGAATGGACGGATGTTCACTTAAACGGTCATAATTTTATCATTCGGGGTCCGTGTCAGACCCACAAGTACTCAAACTGCTCGCGGCGAGCACGTGAATCCAAAAAATACTCCCCGCTTGCGCTAGGATGCCCGGAGTACCCTCAAATTTAGCCTTAAGCAGGACTTTTTGGCCCTGAAATTCAAAGAACATCATTCGTTGCTATTTTTCAGACAAGTTTCTGAACCCATTGGCACTTCTTTTTGAAGGAAATTCAAGAGGTTATGTTGCTATAGACATTATCCCCCCATGGGGCTGCAACATTTGTGAATTTCTTTGTCAGATTGACGAATCTCACTTTAGCTCCTTGCCAATCAGCATAGGAGGCATCAAAGTCTTTGCTAAGGGCTTGAATGTCAAACTGAGCCTGGAGAAGTTCCTTAGGTGTCATTCTGACAACATTTTTCTTCACTCCTTTCTGTATTGTGCTTTCTTGATCTCTCTTGCCTTTTCAAACTTCCATTTCTCTTCATGATGAAATGGGTTGACATGTGACTTTGACGGAGGTCGAGATGAAAATCAGGCATAGGGGTGTTAGGATCCTTGTGCCAGAGGTCAATGTAGTCGAGGATCTTCCTCGGATCCAAAAGCAGTGGCACATATGTGCCTTTGGCTCTAGCGGCCTTCACTTGTATGTCTCTGATGATTTCTGCAAGTTCATCGCCAGGAGGCTTCATCATCGAAGGCACGTGAAACACGGCTGTTTCTTCTTTGGACTTGGCGAGGACCTCGTCATTGTTGCTTTAGTCTTCAACGGTGTGGGGCTGATGAGAAATTGGTGCGGTGAGAACTTCTTTGAAACACGGAGGCAATCGAGACCAGCAGTCCTTTGACATGTAGCGGATGCAGGGGGGCGAGGACTTTGAAGGAGCTCTTGAGGACTTTGGTGGAAGCGATGGCGATGTGAGAATTCTTGTGAGGCCTTCTTGAGAACTTGGCCGTGAAGTATTTGTTGGTGAAAACACTTGGCTTCTGGCGAGCTTCTTTGGCATGGATTTCCTTTGTTTGACCGAGGCCTCGATGGCGATGGCGATGGCAGAATCCTCATTGAATTTCTTCACTGCCTCCTTGCCTTGTCTTGCCAATTTAGCTTGGCGCTTAGCCATTCTTGAGAAAGTCCTCACCAGCTTGATCTTTGGTGGGGTCGACTTCTTGGCAGTGCCAATGGAGCTTTTGGGCATGGAGGATTGAGGCGAATTTCCTCATGTACTTTGGAGTCACATATCTGTATTCCCTCCATTCCTTGCCCATCTCCGTTCAATCCTCTGTATCGCACCTTGCGCTGATTTTTATTTTCTTTGCCAAATTTTGCTTCATCGGTGTGCAATAGTCGGCATAAATTTCCTCGGGGATTTCAAGCAGTCATAACCTCGGTATCTTTCCTCCTTTCTGCGGCTTCTTACCGTCGCCATATTCTTGATTGAGAATTTGAACAATCGAATTCTCGAAGAAGTATGCGATTTTCTTCGAGAATCTTGCAAATGAGTTAAGTTGATGAGAACCTAGTGATTCAGCGGAGAGACATGAGTAGCTGTGAGCAGAGTATAGGTGCGAGGAATTTGGAGAGGTCATATCGTTCTCGGAAGGTTTTTGAAAAGAACAAGTTTTGAGAATTTGACGGATGAACCTTGAGGAATTTCACTAAGCGTTCTTGTCTTAGGTTCCAAAGTTATGCGGATCGAAGATCCACACAATTAGGGAATCTTGAAGAAAATGATTGCTTAGAGAAATAGTTCAAGATCATATGATGTGTGAGGTGTTCATATGTGTGAAGATTTGAAGAATAAACACCTTTGAAGATTTTCGAGGAAAGTTTGAGAATCAAAGTGAGTAATAAAAGTAACTTTTAATTACGAAGTGAAGAACACGACAGATGAGAAGAACAGATGTGAAGTTAAATCGGGTTAGATCTCCACGCCCTAATTTGGCGAGAGGAAGACAGCTAGAGGCGGCGGAGTGAAGATTTCATGATCGGCGTGAGTCTGACAGCTGACGAGGTCGGCGTGACTCTTCCTCACCGGCTGACGATGGAGTAGCGGCGGTGCTAGGGTTTGAGGGCTCGAGTGAGAGAGTAGCGATCGGCGGAGTAAATGAAGTGAGGAAGGGAGAGGGTATTTATAGACACGGTAAAACTGTTAGCGAAGATTTGGGACGAGCGTGCCCTACCCTTTCTCCTTCTCGCGACATGTGTCACCCATGTCTTGTGTAGTTGAGATCGTGTACGATCGTGGGTGAATAGAATAATGCATTGTTGGATGCGGAGCGGTTTGGCGGCAAAACCGAAAATTTGGATATGATTTGTTTTAAAGTTTTGTTACATAATTTTTTGGTGACAAGGACACGATGAAGATTTTGAGCGAGTTTCAAATAGAGCGCACATGAAGAATTTGTGAATAGATTGGGTTGAGTATAGCATAGAGGGGAAGAATCCGATCACATTCACTTAGCGAGAAAAAACAACTTGAAGAATATATATATATATATATATATATATATATATATATATATATATATATATATATATATATATAATGAAAGAAAAAGCAGCGGAAGCAGTGAAGATTTTGCAAAGTTGAAGAATTTGAAAAACTGAAGAATTTCAAAACTGAGGAAAAACTCAAATTGAAGATTTTCAACTTTTTGTGGTGGCGTGACCCACCGTATAAGAATGATGATTTCAGACACCACGTACAATTGTCGTAGGGTTCTGAGAATCAAACTCTTCATTAATTTCTTCACACTTAGAGTGTTATTCTTCATTGATTGAAGAAAAACGTTTCTTCATGTGTTGCACATCTAAGTCATCAATTTTGCATAAGTGTCAGGGTGTGTCTCCTTTTCAAAGAACATTCGAAGATTCTAAGATATTTAGCTCACACCACAACTTGCTAAATCTCTTCTCATCCAAGGGCTTAGTGAAGATATCAGCTAGCTATTCTTCAGTCTTCACGTGCTCGATGGAGATGTCGCCCTTCAACACATGATCACGAAGAAAATGATGGCCGAATCTGAATGTGATTTGTCTTGAGTGCTGAATTGGGTTGTGAGCAATCTTGATGGCACTCTCATTGTCGCGAGAGGAGGCACATTCTTCACGTTAGCGCCATAGTCCTTGAGTGTTTGCTTCATCCAGCGATTGAGCACAACAAGAGCCGGCAGCAATGTATTCAGCTTCATGATGAATGGTAATCTGTGATTCTGTTTCTTGAGGACCAATAGACCAAAGATCGTCAGAAATGACAAGTGCGAGAAGTTGACTTGCGGTCCACGATCACCGGCATAGTCAGTCGAGAATATCAATGAGATCAAAAGCGAGTCCTTGGGGTACCATAATCCTAGTGTTGGTGTGTGAGCTAGATATCAAAGAATATGCTTCTGACCTTATGGTGTGATTCCTTGGTGCAGCTTGAAATCGGCACACATGCAAACACTAAGCATTATATCGGCCTAGATGCACATAAGTACAATAAAGAACCAATCATGGGCGGTATACCTTGTGATCGAAGTCAATACCATTTTCATCGATTGCATAGATGGCCATTTGTGGGCATAGGAATTTTAGCGCCTTTGCAATCTTGCATGCGAATTTCCTAAGTACATCTTTGAGGTATTTCTCTGAGATATGAATATGCCATTCTTGTTGTTGGTGAATTTGAAGGCGTGAAGAATTTCAACTCTCCATCATAGACATTTGATATTCTTCACTCATCATATAGGAAAATTCATCACTATAACGTTGGTCGATCTGACCACGAGATAATATCATCAGCGTATATTTGGCACACAAGCAGTTCACCATCATAAGATTTAGTAAAGAGAGTAGGGTCGAGTGAACGGATGTGAAGCCATTCTTCACGAAGAATTCCTTCAATGTATCATACCACGCTTGAGGGCTTGCTTGAAGCCATAGAGGGCCTTATTAAGTCTGAAGACTTTGTCGGGACTCTTTGGATCTTCAAAACACAGGGGTTGAGCAACATATACTTCTTCCTCAAGCTTACCATTGAGGAATGCACTTTTCACATCCATTTGATATAAGATGATATCATGATGGTTAGCATAAGCAAGTAATATCACGAATAGCCTCAAGTCTAGCAACAGGTGCAAAAGTTTCATCGAAATCAATTCCTTGACTGTGTGTAGCCTTGAGCTACCGATCGTGCCTTATTCCTCACCACAAGGCCATTTCATCTTGCTTGTTGCGGTAGATCCACTTTGTGCCAATGATATTATGGTTGCGAGGATCGGGCGTTTGACGGTTCGAGACATTGTTGAGCTCGAGCTGATGTAATTCTTCTTGCATAGCTTTGAATCCTCGGCTCCAAAATGCTTCATCTACCTTAGTGGGCTCTGTGATAGAGACAAAAGCATAGTGCCCACAAAAGTTAGATAAATGTGAAGCTTTTGGCGTGTGAGAGGACACTGGTGCTCTAATGTCATCGATGATCTTTTCCACTTGCACTCTTTTACAGCGAGGATGAGCTGGTTGTCGTTGAGGAGTTTGATCGGCATTTTCTTGACACCATTTTCCTCGGCATTTTCTTGGTGCATCAGCTCGGCGTTCTTCATGAGCTGGAATGAATTCTTGATGATTCTTGATGGGAATGACATCCTCGGTTGCCTTGAACTTGATAGAATCCTCGGTGCTGGTTCATCTAACACGAAGGTAGGTGCTCTCTTTGCGAGCCATTAGTTTCATCGA
This sequence comes from Aegilops speltoides, assembly GCA_021437245.1. Classification (NCBI taxonomy): domain Eukaryota; kingdom Viridiplantae; phylum Streptophyta; class Magnoliopsida; order Poales; family Poaceae; genus Aegilops; species Aegilops speltoides. Next base: position 32,249 of record JAHHZJ010000911.1, read on the forward strand.
ATCGCACATCTCTGATGTCGACAATCTTGTGAAGAACAATGTTGAAGACTACTGTAGGTGTGCAAATCCTTCGTAACCAAGCATAAAACCTTCATGTGCTTTCGGTGCAAATTTAGAATTGTGGTGAGGATCTCTAATCCAACATTTAGCACGAAGACTTTGAAATGACTCACATTGGGTTTCTTGTCAGTGAGGAGTTCATAGGCCTTCTTCTTGAAGAATTTGTGAAGATATACTCTGTTGATGATGTGGCGCGATATCAATTGCATCAATCCAAAAAGCGATGAGGCGTTTTGTATTCATCAAGCATAGTCGAGCCATCTCAACAAGAGTTACTGTTCTTGCGCTCCATGGCGCCATTTCTTTGAGGAGTATAGGGGCAGATAACTCATGAGTAATACCAAGTTCATCAAGATAGTCATCAAGACCGAATTCTTGAACTCGGTTCCATTGTCACCGATGTGCTTGATCTTCACACCAAAGTTGGTTGAAGCCCTCGAGGAAAAATGTTTGAAGACTTCTGCACTTCATGTTTGTAAGTAACAATGTGTACCCATGTATATCAAGAGTAATCATCAACAATGACAAAACCATATAGAGATGCATCATTAGTGACTCTTGAGTAATGATTAGGTCGAAGAGGTCCATGTGAAGCAATTGAATGGGCGAGTAGTGGTCATGATAGTCTTATTTGGATGCTTGGCCTTGGTCATTTTCGACTTCACGGGCTCCGCATAAGTGATCCTTAAGAATTTAACATTCTCAATGCCAATGACATGCTTCTTCTTATGGCGTGTGCAAATTCCTCATGCTGCGTGACCAAGTAAATCGATGCCATAGCCAATATACGAAGCTTTTGCAAGTGGACACACGGTGGGTGTAGTCTGTAAAAGAAATCAACAATATCTGAGATCTCCTCTCCTAAAGCCTTGAAGACTTTGGAATTGTCGACTTCCATAATCACAACACAGCGATACTTGCCAAAGACAACAACCATATCAAGATCACAAAGCATGGAGGTGACATGAGGTTGTATCCTAAGGACTCAACAAGCATGACTTTGTCCATGTGTTTATCCTTAGAATTGCAACCTTACAAGACCCAATACGACTTTTGCCTTTGTCGGCAAAGATGATATGCTTGAGATGTGGCGGTGATAAGGAGCATCCATCAATGGATTCTTGTCACCGGTCATGTGATTCGTACATCCACTATCGAGGACCCACTCAGTAGCTTTGGGTTGATCATCCTGCAGATGAATTAGTGTAGCTTACAATCTCATATGCTTCAATTGTGAATAATATGATATCAAGTTCATCAGATGAATTTCATCAATCGATGTGCAGATATAGTAGTATGAGGGCGTGTGAAATGAAGGTTCATTTCATCATGATTCGCTGCGTCCTTCGAGTAATTTTGTCGGGTCCCGACAAATTCTTGGATGTTAAAGCACGTCGGAGACTGACCCTGAGAAGAGATTAGTTCTTTTCTTCACCACCCACATCGAAGGGATGGCAAAGAGTTTATCACTCTGCGAGCACCATCACGAGAATGGTGGCATAGAGGCCAAACCATTTCGTTTCACATAATAGGGGTTAGGGTAAGCATATGAATAAGCATAGAAATTCTTGAGGACTTATGAACATAATGGTTTGAAGAATAATGCACATATTCATAGCCCTTAGCTCTACCTGCGAAATAGAGTTATTATACGATGATAATCATGTGAGGACTTTGATCCATTTGAGAATTTGATCCTGTGAAGGATTTGATCTGGGGTTCTGTTCTTCACGGTGGTGTCATGAGGACATTCACTGAAGACTTTCAAGGCACTTCTTGGGAACCAGATTTTCTTCATAGGAGAACCGTTCTGCGATTAGTGCCAACATATCTAGCAAATACTTCACCATTACGAGTTTTGAGTAGTTTATAGTTGGAGTCAAATGACTCATCGGAAGAATGAGGAGATTCACATGTAAAGCCGGATAAGTTAGATGGATCAACTCGAGGTCCTTTGCAGACAACCCATGAGGTTTTGGGAGTCTTGCTTGGGCTTCAATATGTTCCATCGGCATTAAGTTTCCTCTCAAAGCGATACCCTCTTTCCTAGGGTTTACTGTTGAGGATCTGCTTTTAAGCACATCACAAAAAGTCTAATGCCCTTTGAGGCTTTTGTACATGCTGTCATGTACAATTCCTTCAACCTGCATCGTTAGTGATACTAGCAATGTCCCCGGATGAGGAATTAGTGATACTAGAGGCGGTGAAGAATTTATAACAGTTGAAGCATTTGAACATTGGTGAAGAATTAGCGATTCACTTTCAATGCACTTTAAGCATGGAGGAACAAATTCTTCGAGAAGCTGATTTGTTGAGCTAGTAATGAATCGCGCTCCATACGAAGATCTTCATAACTCACTCTTAGCTTCTCAAGATCTTGCTTTCTTTGAAGGAATTCATAAGAAAGTTTCTCATGATCATATAAGAGAGTGTTGTGATGACTTTGAAGGTTATCAAACCTAGACTGAAGTCTCTGAAGATTTTCAGTCAGGGCTTTAGTGCGATCCATTTCTTCACCCAACATATCATCACTTTTGTCTAGCATGCTTTGAACTTGTTCCAAAGCCGTTTGTTGTTTAGTGGCAATGCAAACAAGTTTGGTATAACTAGATTCAATATCATCATCAGATCCATCATCATCAGATTCATCGTCACAAAACTCGGATGAGGAGCATCTGGTTACCTCGTCACCCTTTGCCATGAGACATGATGCAGAAGATGATGATTCTGGCTCGAAAGTCATCGTTCTGAGAGATTCCTTCAAGTCCTCAAACCAGGGATCATGGCGGGTTCGATGACCTTCATAGACATCGAGATTCGGTCCCGGATAAACCGCATTGCAAAGATGCATAATGCGCTTGAATTCATCTCTGGATGGCGAGGAGCAGATGATGTCCTTTGCCATGATGTCGAGTCGAGTGAACTTGCGAATTTCATCGGCGCTGCCTTCTTGCATAGATCGGTAAGCCCAATCTCGGTGGCGGTCCACGACTTGCATCCATTGCCATGGCGCTTCCTCATCATGGCCTTCCACTTGGGATAATCATGACCGTCAAAGATAGGGCATGTCACTTTCTTCATACACGTAGTCGACATAACTAAAACTCCATGTGGTTAAACCAAAATCACACGAGAACAAGGAGTACCTTGCTCGATACTAATTGAAAGTCGTTATATCGACTAGAGGGGGTGAATAAGCGATTTTATGAATTCTTCAGCGAGAATTTGCGGTGAGAAATTCCTTAGCAAGAACTACTAGCAGTGGAATAAGTACTCGAAGTAAGCATAACAAAATACAAGCATGGTCATCATGATGAAATGAAGACTAACCAGTCTGAAAAGCGTAATCACGAGGATAACACAAGATGAAGACAAAGCGGTGAAGAAATTGAGCGAGAAATTGAGAAAGTCTTGATCAAAGTCTTCAAGCACAGATATGAACAAACACTCAACACGATAATGAGAAATGAAAGGGTTGAGAAATAGAACCAATTAGGTTGGTGAAGACAATGATTTGCTAGACCAGTTCAAGCTGCTTTGTCTTAGTTATCGTCTGGTTGGAAGCGGCGAGTATTTAAACTTCGAGGACACAGATCCGGACACCCGATCCTGAGCACGCAGCTCGGGACACCCGATCCTCACCGTATTCTCCTTGAACTAAGGTCACATAGACCTCGTCCAATCACTCGTGGTAAGTCTTGAGCGACTTCCAAACCTTCAGAGACTTGGTCACTCGGCGATCCACAATTCCTCTTGGATGCTCTAGACCATGGCGCCTAACCGTCTGGAAAAGCACAGTCTTCAAAGGTAACAAGCGTCGGATCCACGAGGATCAATTTCTTGATGATGCTCAATCACTTTGGGTTTATAGGGGTTTGGTTTTGGGTTTTACTCACTTGATGATTTTGCTCAAAGTCCTCGGAGGATGGGTTGCTCTCAAATGACAAGTGTCAAGTTCTCTCGGGCAGACCAACCAGCTAGTGGTTGTGAGGCGGCTATTTATAGCCTAGGGAGCAACCCGACATGATAAGACATAAATGCCCTTCAATGATATGACCGTTAGGTGGATAAGATATTTTGGGACAGGTGGCTTGACCTGGCGTGATCGGAAATTTGACTCTCAAATTCCTCGGGGCTATCATGTTCCTCCTTTGTGTAGGCAATTCGCATTTGGCAAATTCCTAACTCCTCGGTCGAGAACAAATTCATCGTGACGGAAGAACTTCATCTCATCCTTTGAAGAAAGTGGTAGGCTGTATGAGATTCCCAAAGGCTTCACTCGAAGGGATTGGTAGGTGTAGGATTTTGAGTTGAGCATCACATGGACATTTTCCTTAGTATTTCCTCGACCCCCTTTAACGATGCGGTGTTTCCTATGACTCAAGAAAGAAAATGAAAGTCTGAAAACAAAAGTCTTCACGCTTCATGTTCCACAAATGAATACCAAGTCTTCAAGGTCACACCAATTTCTTCACTTTCAAAGTCTTGAAAGTCCTCGAATATCAAAGTCTTACGTGAAGAACTTCATTTTTGAAATTCGACTTTCTCTGTAAATATCAAACTCCTCATAGACTTATAGACCGTTTACACTCACAAGCGCATTAGTCCCTAAACCTATAAGTCTTCAATACACCAAATTCGATAAGGGCACTAGATGCACTTCTGAGAGGACAAGAAATTTTAGGCGATCGGACAAAAGCGCGAGAAAATGAAGTACTTTCAGGGCGCCATAGAATGGACAGATGTTCACTAAAATGGTCATAATTTTGTCATTGGTCGTGTCGGAACCACAAGTACACAAACTGCTTTCATGGCGACATGCGAATCTAAAAATACTCACCTTGCGATAGGATGCGGAGTACCCTCAAATTCAGCCTTAAGCAGGACTTTTGTACTGAAATTCAAAGAACATCATTAAATCATTTTTTTTGAGACAAGTTTGAGAACCCATTGGCACTTACTTTTGAAAGAAATTCAAGAGATTATGTTGCTTATAGACATTAGCCCCCTGGTAGGGACAAGCGTACCTTTCTCCGGATGCTCTATGATCGAGGCGATCTCATTTGGCGTAAATTGAAGAAAATCCAGTGACTATATGCCTTATTCTCCTTGTTTTAGCGGATGGCATCTTTGTAACCCATCTTGGCGTGAAAGCCAAGAACAAAAGGGCATTCTGGCATCGGTCGATATATATGTGAAACAATATCTCCACTATAGAGGACAAGAAATTTTGGGGTAGTCGGGCAAAAGCGCATGAGAAAATGAAGTACTTTCAAGGGCGCCATAGAATGGACAGATGTTCACTAAAATAGTCATAATTTTGTCATTGGTCCGTGTCGGACCCATAAGTACTCACCTGCTCACAATGAACAAGCGAATCAAAATATACTCCCGCTTGCACTAGAATGCGGAGTACCCTCAAATTCAGCCTTAAGCAGGACTTTTGGCCATGAAAGTCAAAGAACATCATTAAATCGATGTTTTTGAGACAAGTTTTGAACCCATTGGCGGTTCTTTTGAAGGAAATTCAAGAGATTATCTTGATTATAGACATTAGCCCCTGGTAGGGACAAGCGTACCTTCTGCGGATGCTCTATGATCAAGGCGATCTCATTTGGCCGTAAATTGAAGAAAATCTGGCGGCTATATGCCTTATTCTCCTTGTTTTACTTTGATGGCATGTTGTAACTCATGCGGTGAAAGCCAAGAACAAAAGGGCATTCTGGCATCGGTCGATATATATGTGGAAGCGATATCTCCACTATAGAGGACAAGAAATTTTGGGCGGTCGGGCAAAAAGCGCGTGGGAAAATGAAGTACTTTCAAGGGCGCCATAGAATGGACATATGTTCACTAAAAGCTGTCATAATTTTGTCATTGGTCCGTGTCGGACCCATAAGTACTCAAACTACTCATGGTGAGCCGCGAATCTAAACACTACTCCCGCTTGAACGGGAGGCCGGTACCCTCAAATTCAGCCTTAAGCGAGGACTTTTTGTACTGAAAGTCAAAGAACATCATTCATCATTTGTTTTTCGGACAAGTTTGAACCCATTGGCACTTCCTTTTGAAGGAAATTCAAGAGACTATGTTGCTTATAGACATTAGCCCCTGGTAGGGACAAGCGTACCTTCTGCGGATGCTCTATGATTGGGCGATCTCATTTGGCTGTAAATTGAAGAAAATCTGACTATATGCCTAATTCTCCTTGTTTTCGCGGATGGCATCTTTGTAACTCATGCGCGTCAAAGCCAAGAACAAAGGGCATTCTGGCATCGGTCGATATATATGTGAAGCGATATCTCACTATAGAGGACAAGAAATTTTTGGGCGATCGGGCAAAAAGCATGCGAGAAAATGAAGTACTTTCAAGGGCGCCATAGAATGTATAGATGTTCACTAAAATGGTCATAATTTTGCCATTGGTCCGTGTCGGACCCACAAGTACTCAAACTGCTTTCATGGCGAAACACTTGAATCTAAAAATACTCCACCTTGCGCTAGGATGCGGAGTACCCTCAAATTCAGCCTTAGCAGGACTTTTTGGCCTGAAATTCAAAGAACATCATTAAATCATTGTTTTGAGACAAGTTTGAGAACCCATTGGCACTTCCTTTTGAAAGAAATTAAAGAGATTATGTTGCTTATAGACACTAGCCCCCCTGGTAGGGACAAACGTACCTTTCTCCGGATGCTCTATGATGTGGGCAATCTCATTTGGCGTAAATTGAAGAAAATCCAGTGACTATATGCCTTATTCTCCTTGTTTTCGCGGATGGCATCTTTGTAACTCATGCGGCGTGAAAGCCAAGAACAAAAGGGCATTCTGGCATCGGTCGATATATATGTGGAAACTATATCTCACTATAGAGGACAAGAAATTTTGGGGTAGTCGGGCAAAAAGCGCATGAGAAAATGAAGTACTTTCAGGGCGCCATAGAATGGACGGATGTTCACTAAAATAGTCATAATTTTGTCATTGGTCCGTGTCGGACCCATAAGTACTCAAACTGCTCACATGGCGAGCAGCGAATCAAAATATACTCCCGCTTGCACTAGAATGCGGAGTACCCTCAAATTCAGCCTTAAGCGAGGACTTTTTGGCCATGAAAGTCAAAGAACATCATTAAATCGATGTTTTTGAGACAAGTTTACGAACCCATTGGCAGTTCTTTTTGAAGGAAATTCAAGAGATTATCTTGATTATAGACATTAGTCCCCTGGTAGGGACAAAGCGTACCTTCTGCGGATGCTCTATGATCAAGGCGATCTCATTTGGCCGTAAATTGAAGAAAATCTAGCGGCTATATGCCTTATTCTCCTTGTTTTAGCTTTGATGGCATCTTTGTAACTCATGCGGTGAAAGCCAAGAACAAAAGGGCATTCTGGCATCGGTCGATATATATGTGGAAATGATATCTCCACTATAGAGGACAAGAAATTTTGGGGCCGTCGGGCAAAAGCGCATGGGAAAATGAAGTACTTTCAAGGGCGCCATAGAATGGACAGATGTTCACTAAAGCGGTCATAATTTTGTCATTGGTCCGTGTCGGACCCATAAGTACTCAAACTACTCATGGTGAGCACGCGAATCTAAACACTACTCCCGCTTGAACCGGAGGCCGGGTACCCCCAAATTCAGCCTTAAGCGGGACTTTTTGTACGAAAGTCAAAGAACATCATTCATCGCTATTTTTGGACAAGTTTGAACCCATTGGCACTTCCTTTTGAAGGAAATTCAAGAGATTATGTTGCTTATAGACATTAGCCCCGTGGTAGGGACAAGCGTACCTTTCTCCGGATGCTCTATGATCAAGGCGATCTCATTTGGCCGTAAATTGAAAAAATCCAGCGACTATATGCCTTATTCTCCTTGTTTTAGCGGATGGCATCTTTGTAACTCATGCGGCGTGAAAGCCAAGAAAAAGGGCATTCTGGCATCGGTCGATATATATGTGAAACAATATCTCACTATAGAGGACAAGAAATTTTAGGCGGTCGGCCAAAAGCGCATGAGAAAATGAAGTACTTTCAAGGAGTGCCATAGAATGGACGGATGTTCACTAAAACAGTCATAATTTTGTCATTGGTCCGTGTCGGACCCATAAGTACTCACTTTGCTTTGGCGAAACATGAATCAAAATATACTCCCTCTTGCGCTAGGGCAGGGTACCCTCAAATTCAGCCTTAAGCGGGACTTTTTGCCACGAAAGTCAAAGAACATCATTAAATCGATGTTTTTCAAACAAGTTTGAACCCATTGGCAGTTCTTTTGAAGGAAATTCAAGAGATTATCTTGCTTATAGATATTAGCCCCTGGTAGGGACATCGTACCTTCTGCGGATGCTCTATGATCAAGGGCAATCTCATTTGGTAGTAAATTGAAGAAAATCCAGTGACTATATGCCTTATTCTCCTTGTTTTACTTTGATGGCATCTTTGTAACTCATGCGGTGAAAGCCAAGAACAAAAGGCATTCTGGCATCGGTCGATATATATGTGGAAAGATATCTCACTATAGAGGACAAGAAATTTTGGGCGGTCGAGCAAAAGCGCATGGGAAAATGAAGTACTTTCAGGGCGCCATAGAATGGACGGATGTTCACTAAAGCGGTCATAATTTTGTCATTGGTCCGTGTCGGACCCATAAGTACTCAAACTGCTCGCGGTGAGCGCGCGAATCTAAACACTACTCCCGCTGCACCGGGGAGGCCAGTACCCTCAAATTCAGCCTTAAGCGAGGACTTTTTGTACGAAAGTCAAGAACATCATTCATCGCTGTTTTTGAGACAAGTTTGAGAACCCATTGGCACTTCCTTTTGAAGGAAATTCAAGAGATTATGTTGCTTATAGACAATAGCCCCTGGTAGGGACAAGCGTACCTTCTGCGGATGCTCTATGATCAAGGCAATCTCATTTGGCGTAAATTGAAGAAAATCCGTGACTATATGCCTAATTCTCCTTGTTTTCGCCGGATGGCATGCTGTAACTCATGCGCGTGAAAGCCAAGAACAAAAGGAATTCCTGGCATCGGTCAATATATATGTGGAAACGATATCTACACCATAGAGGACAAGAAATTTTGGGGCAATTGGGCAAAAAGCACAGGAGAAAATGAAGTACTTTCAAGGACTGCCGTAGATTGGACAGATGTTCACTAAAACGGTCATAATTTTGTCATTCGGAGTCCGTGTCGGACCCATAAGTACTCACACTGCTCGCGGGAAAATGAAGTACTTTCAAGGACTGCCATAGAATGGACGGATGTTCTCTAAAGCGGTCATAATTTTGTCATTGGTCCGTGTTAGGCAGCGTGCGAATCAGAAAATCTGACCTTAAGCAGGACTTTTGGCCCGAAAGTCAAGAACATCATTAAATCCTTGTTTTTGAGACAAGTTTCTCAACCCATTGGCACTTCCTTTTGAAGGAAATTCGAGAGATTATGTTGCTTATAGACATTAGCCCTCTGGTAGGCTCAAGCGTACCTTACGGCATTCTGGCATCGGTCGATACATATGTGGAAGCGATATCTCCACTATAGAGGACAAGAAATTTTGGGCGGTCAGGCAAAAGCGCTGCGAGAAAATGAAGTACTTTCAAGGATTGCCATAGAATGGACGAGATGTTCACTAAAGCGGTCATGATTTTGTCATTGGTCCGTGTCGAGACCACAAGTACTCAAAGCTGCTTTCATGGCGACGCAAATCAAAGAATACTCCCGCTTGCGCTAGGATGCGGGTACCCTCAAATTCATCCTTAAGCGAGGACTTTTGGCCTGAAATTCAAAGAACATCATTAGTTTGCTGTTTTTTGAGACAAGTTTACGAACCCATTGGCACTTCCTTTTGAAGAAATTCAAGAGATTATGTTTCTTATAGACATTAGCCCCTGGTAGGGACAAGCGTACCTTCTGCGGATGCTCTATGATCAGAGCAATCTCATTTGGCGTAAATTGAAAAAAATCCAGCGACTATATGCCTTATTCTCCTTGTTTTCACGATGGCATGTTGTAACTCATGCGGCGTGAAAGCCAAGAACAAAAGGGCATTCTAGCATCGGTCAATATATATGTAAAGCGATATCTCCTCTATAGAGGACAAGAAATTTTAGGCGTGGTTAGGCAAAAAGCACGGGAAAATGAAGTACTTTCAAGGCGCCATAGAATGGACAGATGTTCAATAAAATGGTCATAATTTTGTCATTGGTGCGTGTCGGACCCACAAGTACTCAAACTACTCGCGGTGGCGTGCAAATCGAAAATACTCCCGCTTGCGCGGGAGGACGGAGTACCCTCAAATCGACCTTAAGCGAGGACTTTTTGTACGAAAGTCAAGAACATCATTAAGTCACTTTTTTGAGACAAGTTTACGAACCCATTGGCACTTCCTTTTGAAGGAAATTCAAGATATTATGTTGCTTATAGACATTAGCCCCCTGGTAGGCTCAAGCGTACCTTCTGCGGATGCTCTATGATCAGGCGATCTCATTTGGCGTAAATTGAAGAAAATCCAGCGGCTATATGCCTTGTTCTCCTTGTTTTCACGGATGGCATCTTTGTAACTCATGCGGCGTGCCAAGAACAAAAAGGGCATTCACGGCATCGGTCAATATATATGTGGAAGCGATATCTCGACTATAGAGGCAAAAAATTTTGGGGCGGTCGAGGCAAATGCAAGAAAATGAAGTACTTTCAGGGGCGCCATAGAATGGGAGCTGTTCACTAAAGCGGTCATAATTTTGTCATTGGTCCGTGTCGGACCCACAAGTACTCAAACTGCTAAATGGCGAAACACATGAATCAAAAATACTCCCGCTTGCACTAGGATGCGGAGTACCCTCAAGTTCAGCTTTAAGCAGGAATTTTTGGCCTGAAATTGAAAGAACATCATTAAATGCATGTTTTTGAGACAAGTCTACGAACCCATTGGAACTTCCTTTTGAAGGAAATTCAAGAGATTATGTTGCTTATAGACATTAGCCCCTGGTAGGGACAAACCTACCTTTCTGCATATGCTCTATGATCAAGGCGATCTCATTTGGCCGTAAATTGAAGAAAATCAGGTGACTATATGCCTTATTGTCCTGTTTTCACGGATGGCATCTTTGTAACCCATGCGGCGTGAAAGCCAAGAACAAAAGGCATTCTGGCATCGATCAATATATATGTGGAAGCGATATCTCACTATAGAGGACAAGAAATTTTTGGGCTGTCGGGCAAAAAGCGCATGAGAAAATGAAGTACTTTCAAGGGCGCCATAGAGTGGACAGATGTTCACTAAAGCGGTCATAATTTTGTCATTGGTCCGTGTCGGACCCATAAGTACTCACCTTTGCTTTCATGGCGACGCATGAATCAAAAATACTCCATGCTTGCGTTAGGATGCGGGTACCCTCAAATTCAGCCTTAAGCGGGACTTTTTGTACGAAAGTCAAGAACATCATTCATCGATGTTTTTGGACAAGTTCTGAACCCATTGGCACTTCCTTTTGAAGGAAATTCAAGAGATTATGTTTCTTATAGACATTAGCCCCTGGTAGGGACAAGCGTACCTTCTGCGGATGCTCTATGATCAAGGCGATCTCATTTGGCTGTAAATTGAAGAAAATCCGTGACTATATGCCTTATTCTCCTAGTTATCGCGGATGGCATCTTTGTAACTCATGCGGCGTGAAAGCCAAGAACAAAAGGGCATTCTGGCATCGGTCGATACATATGTGGAAGCGATATCTCCACTATAGAGGACAAGAAATTTTGGGCGATCGAGGCAAAAGCGCGCGAGAAAATGAAGTACTTTCAGGGCGCCATAGAATGGACAGATGTTCACTAAAGCGGTGATAATTTTGTCATTGGTCCGTGTCGGACCCATAAGTACTCACTGCTTTCATGGCGATCGCGTATCAAAAATCGCCCCACCTGCGCTAGGATGCGGAGTACCCTCAATTCAGCTTTAAGCAGGACTTTTGGCCTGAAAGTCAAAGAACATCATTAAATCATTTGTTTTTTGGACAAGTTTCTCAAACCATTGGCACTTCCTTTTGAAGGAAATTAAAGAGATTATGTTGCTTATAGACATTAGCCCCAGTGAGACAAGCGTACCTTTCTAAAAGCTCCATGATCGAGCAATCTCATTTATTCGGATTAGCAAAGAGTGAACATATTCCCAAAACAAAGAAATTTTGGGGAGTCGGGCTAGCCCGAGAAAATGAAGACTTTCAAGAATACCGTGCAAGGAAACCGCAAACCAAAAACAACCCGTTGGCAGGGCCTCCCTCAAATCTTTGCGGGTTTTCCTTGAAAGCCAAATCATTTGTTTTTTTTAGAAAGTTTGAACCCTTGGCACTTCCTTTTGAAGGAAAGAAATTAGGGAAAACTTAGTTTCAAACTCCTTTGGAGCTAACAAGGGCTCTCTTTGGATTTGGAAAACTGCCTTTTATTTCCTTGTTTTTGGGATGGCTGTTAACTCATGGGTGGAACCGGGAAAAAGGACCCGGCATCGGTTTTTTTGTGAAACTTTTCCCCACAAGGGAAAGTTTTGGGGGTCCAAAAGGGGGAAAATAAGTACTTTCAAATCGCCTGAATGGACAATGTTCACAAAAAGGCCAAATTTTTCATTGGTCCCTGGGAGTAATTATCCCCTTTGGGGCAGTAATCAAAACAACTCCACCTTCCCACCTCCCCAAACTTTTTTGGCAAAAATTCTTTAAACATTTGTTTTCGGCAAGTTTTCCCCTTGGAGGGACCCTTACTCCCAGGCCATCGACCCACCAATCCCAAGGACCCATACAAGACTAACACGTCTTTAAAACCGGGAACTTTCCATGTTCATTGGACACAAAACCCTGTCCACCTCCCAAAATATGTTGCCTCCTTAGGTATAACGAGAACATCACCAAAAGCTGGGGCACCCGGGAAAGAACCACCCCAAGGTAACAAGGCGGTAACTTCAAAACGAATTGGACCCTGCCAACCCCAACCCTGCCCCGGTACCACGAACCGTGGAGATGCGGGCGTTGTGCCCCAACCCTCTGGGCCCAACTCCCTTTGGGGGCCTCCCATATGGCGGTGAAGGGGTAGCTTTTTGACCCCAAGCCTATAAATTCCTACCTAGGGCCATTTTGGGTTACAAAGTATTGGGATTTGGGAGTTTCTCCATTATTTCTTTAGGATCAAGCCCCATAGGGAAGAACCTTAGGTTTCAAGACCTCCATTGGGGGAACCCCGACCCTCTTCCTTTGGTTTGGGATCCCATTTATCTTTCCTTTGTTGTGTTTCTTGTGGATCTTGGGTTGTTATTGTATTTGCTTGTTGGATTTCCCTTTTTTATCTTTGGTTTCTTGTTGTTTTTTGTTTCCTTCTTTTCCCCACCAAGTGTGAAAACCTTCCCGGTTCTCCCTACATCTTGGATCGGCCCTTGTTCACACCTTGGAGTTAACTTTTGGTTTTGTTTTTTTTCCTAATCCAAAACCCCACCAAAAATAGCCCCAAAATTTTCTTGCAAGTTGACGGAATTTGGTTATTTGACCAAATTTGGTGTTTTGCAAGGGTCTACACCTCCACCATCACCCCACCCTCCCCCCTTTGGAATTTGGCCCGAAAGCTTTCACCAGAAACCCAGTTATCCGCTTGGGGCCCTCCAACCTCACCCGGCACCACGGGACCCGGCGACCCCTTCCCCGCTTCGGGCCACCCTTCCCATTTTTTGCAGTTTCAAACCCCCTGTTCTTCCACCCCATGTGTTTTGGGAGTGAGGGCATTTCCTTTGGTCCTAAGGTGTTTGCTCAGGGCCAAGAGACCGCTCCAATTGACCGGAAAAGACCCGCAAGACATCTTCAACAACAAGGCAACCTGGCGCTTTGCCCTTGCCATTCCGGCTTGGCCCAATTTTAAAGGGCCCTAAAATCAATTACCTTGGGACCATTTTGTCCTATCAACTCTCCCAAGTGAAAAAAAAAAAAAAAAAAGGGATAGAAAGCTTTTAACAAAGGAAAGAAGCAAAACTTAAAGCATGATGAAACCGCATGTGATCATCTTGGCCCAATAAAACATACTTGGGGGAATATTCTCATTGGTTGGTGACAAAATTCTGCCCATTAGGGAAAAGAGCGTCTCCTTAGTTCCGACAGGCTTTTCGTTTTTGAACTTTGACTCATTCCTTGGTTTGGGATCCCATTTTCCCTTGTGTTTCCTCTTTACGGGAGGTTGATCTAGTTTATTTGCCATTTGGAATTTCTAATTTACAAATTTGCAACATTTCTTGAATTATTTTGGCCCCTAAAAGCCCTCCATAACCATTTACTTGTAGGGGGAAACAATTCCGGTACCAATTCCCAGTAACTCACGGGGACTATTGTTCTCCACAATCGGAAAAATAACTTTTTTGTTCTCCATTTTCCACTACCAACTTTCTTAGTAAGGCCCTCCTCTACCAACCCTCTTCCGACGATGGACGTTAAATCACCAAAGGCCACCATTTGGCCCGGGAGCCACATCTAACAACAAGCAATGAGACCCAACCTGCCACCGACTTGATTAAGAATGAGGACTAGACAACAAGCCCGCGCAAGAAAACGAGAAGAAGGATGGATCCAGCTTTGTTGGTGGCCCGGCCTTTCAATTCTTCCTACTCAACGGAGACCAATGACACTCCCACACCCTTTCGGCTCAAGACCGTCATCACCATTTTGACAGCCCGCCAAGGCGTCAGTATTAACCCCCACATTCAAGTTCACAAAGAATCGATGAGCAAGTTCCCGTCCTCAAGCAAAAAACCTTTTGTAAGCCAAGAAGCAACTCTTTGTGAAAGAAAACCGCTCCCAAAGGGCGCCCAAACAAACTTCAAAAAACAAAAGCACAAGCTATTATGGGCCCCCAAGAAAAGTGAGAATAACCCAACTGAGGGGAACAAGAAAGCCCTTGAGAAGAAATACAAAGGAATAAAGTGGGACCTCAAGTTTCAAGTCCTCCCAAGTGGCCCACCTAACCCCAATCAACAAAGCACCCCAAGGGAACAAGTGTTCAAAGACCCCCTCCCCCAAAGGCGGGCCATGAACGACATTGGGACTTTCAACAAAACAACATAACCCCAAAGATGAAACAAATATGAGAACTCAAATTCACAAGCCCAAGTTCAGGGAACAATGATTGGAAAATATCTTCTGGGCATTGAAGGTCGCAAAATCTTTGTTTGCACAAATGAGGAAGGAAGAAGATAAATGGACAAGCCAAGATATGGCTCATAGGGGGAACAAGCCGGGGGAAACAAGTGATAATCCAAACTTGGGCCAAATAAGGATGCATGGCCTTTTGGCCCCTATCGTGCCTTCAAAACTCAACTTCAAGCGGAACAAAGAGGAAAAATTCAAAAATAGATAGCCATTTGAGCCAATGTTGGGAAACAAAGAAGGAGTTTTGGGACTCCACCCCACGAAATCCCCCTTCCCCCTATCCAACCTCATGATAGTGTAAGGACCAAAGGGACGCAAGTGCAAGTGCTTTGAAAGACCACAAGCTAAAGGACCCAACAATAAAGCTCAACTTCCAAATCATTCAACCAAGCCTTCTCCAAGAATGGGCAAGACCTCGAAACCTTCATAAGTTCAAGTCGCTTCATCTCTTTTGAGAATTTCAAGATGTTTTCCCCAATGAGCTACCCCGGTCTACCTCCTCTCGAGGCATTGAGCATCGAATCGAGCCTCATCCCGGGCGCCACTTCCAAACAAAGCTCCATACCATGTCAATCCCAGAAGAAACCAAGGAGATTCAGCGGCAAGTACAACAATGATGAGGACATCAATACCATTGTTACACCCGACCCTATTGCTATACATCTTGGACCAATTACTAGAGCTCGCGCCAACTAAATTACCGGTACTTTCGTTTCTTGGTAATGATTCTAATGTTCATGAGAATATGATGCTGCCTAAATTGGATACATTTGTTTTGCTTACAAATGAAGGGCCTAGCTTGGAGAAGGATGAACATTGGAGCAAGAACACATGGAGTTGATGGCATGCAAGGGATCAAAGCGGAGTTACAAGTGATGATTTCGGACTTTGAAGCCACCATAAGGTGCATGAAGCCTTGGACGAAATATACAAGATGCCACTTCATAATATTGTCCAAAGGCTATTCTAGGTCTTCGTCACCTTATTATTGGGCCAGGCCATGTAATTTCGAAATACATTAGTATAGGCTATTTTTAGAGTCCGTATGTGTGGAAACAAGAGATAGGGTTAGTTTGGACCCCTCCACCAAGGGCCACGAAATTCACCCCTCTTCCTCCATATATACAGCCCTTAGGGCACCGTTTAGACTTAGGTTTTGTTTAGATCAAAAGTTAGCCATAGCTGCAACCGCGTGCCGTTTGTGTTCACGACCGGACAAAGCGTCACGAACCCCACCTTGATCAATAAAGCTTTCATCTTATATTCGCAATATCCAGTTGCAATCTCAGTTTCTTGCTTGTTCTTCGTTTGCTCGCGGAAGCAGACCCTCGTGGTCGAGTTGATCGTGCTCGGCGTGGTCAATAACCTCTCGGAGTTGGTTTAGCGATTGCTAAAGGCGGCGTCCTCGCACGTTAATGAGTCGGATCGTCAAAGTCGACTTCCACAAGCGAAATCCTCCATCTCATCGAAGGCGGGACACCTTTGCCTCTATCAAGTGGTATCAGATTTCCGGGTTGCTCGGTGAGATTTTACGAGTTTACGTAGTTTAGATCGAGTCGTCTTCATACCTATAGTCCACGAAAAAGCCAAAAAAAAAGTCCAGAAACCACCCTCCATTTAGGCCCAAAATTTTCCAAAAGCATACGGGATAAAAATTTTACGGCTATCCTATTTTAGGTGTTTCTAAGCGTATTGAGCGATCGCGTTATAGAAAGTTTTTTGACCCGTTTCGATTTTTGGGTCGGCGGTCAAAAAAAAAAAATTTGGTCGAAAAATTTCGTGCCCATCTGTCGATTTGACACAGGAAGAGTTTTGAGACACTCGCCATTATAGTGATTTTTGCAAAAAAAAAAAAAGCGAAAAAAAATTGAGTGTGCTTTTCCTTTGTTTACGTCTGTGCCCGTGATTTTGTTAGTGTTCTAGGCTCGCGTCTCTATGACGGTCTAGCCTAGGACCAGACCTGATCTCGTCGTTGGCGTTTATTCAACTTTGCATCTCGATTTGATTATTCTTGACCCTTTTGCTACCATATTATAAGCCTTCCAGCTCCACATACATCTCGTCGTGCGTTTGATTCTCCACAATGTCGCTATAGCCAAGCTTTGAGAGTTTTGACTTCTAGCGGTTGCCGATCACCACCTTCTCTTTGGGTAAACTGGTAGAATTTGAGATTTGCTTCACGGTTTGTGTGTCCACCACCACCACCACCACTTCCTAGTAGTCTGGGATCATATTCTTGTGTGTTTCTATTCTTTGCTAACCATGGCGGAACACAGGCCGATGAGGCTGATTGGGAGAACGACAAACAAACAGCTACATGATAAGTTTCACAAATGATGATTGGACAGGTGCAAGATGTGGTAAACAGTTGTGAGGCCATGGAGAAGATAGATGGCATTGAGAAGGCGTTTGAAACAAAGCTTGCTAGCAAGTTTGATGAATTGCTCAGCGTTTTCCACAACCACCGGCTGCACCTATCGCACCTCTGCACGACAACAACTTCGCCCCTTCGAATCGGTATGGGCCGAGCTCGCGTGTTCCTCTTGAGCGAGGACAAAATTCTGGTGCGCTGCTACTCTGTTGGTGCTTCTTTGGCTCCACTCTTTCTCTTTGTACGAGGGAGGATGATTATGTGGGAGATTACGAGGAGGAGGTTGATCAACATCGAACTCGTGCAACCACCAGCACCACAACCACCGGTCGTCCACATGCAAATAATGGCAATGCTAGGGCTCCCCTCAGTGCGAGATCATGACCATCTCCCTAAACTGAAATTGAATATTCCACCATTTGAGGGTAGATATGTTCTGATATATATCTTACTTGGGAGTTAGAAGCTGAACAACGATTTACATGTTTACAATATCACGAGGAGAGCGTGTTCCTCTTGCTGTTTGTGCTTTCACTAGCTTTGCATGTGTTTGGTGGTGCGAACATTGTAGATTATATCTGTTCAGCTACTTGGGCTGCTTTGAAAACTGCTATCGTACTCGTTGGGTTCCACCATATTATCAAGCGTGAATTACTTCAAAAATTGCAGCGCTTAAGACAAGGAAAAAATTCGTAGAAGAATATTATCGGGAATTACAAACTGGCTTGATTAGATGTGGTATTGTTGAGGAGAATGAAGCTATGCTTGACGTTTTACGGGTGGATTAAATAGAGATTGAGACCATTCTAGACTATAAGGATTATAATAATATCACTCGTTTATTCCATCTTGCTTGTAAAGCTGAGCGTGAAGTCTGAGGATCGGCGAGGCATTGGCGCGCACTAACTTTTACTGGTCGACCTTCATCATGGACACCAGTGCATCATCTACTTCCTTTGCACCATCACCTCCTTGGTGCCACCTCCAACGTGATACAAGAAGCGAGCACACCACCACTATCGCCAAGAGCACACTGCTTGGCTGCCTGAGCTCTTCTTCCATGGCGTCAGCAGGGCACACAAGTGATATTATTTGTCGTAGTTGTAAGGAAGAGGACATTTTGAGAGAATGCAAATCTCAGCGTGTGATGATTGCTACGGAGGATGGTGGGTATGAGTCCGCTAGTGACTATGATGAGGAGACTTTGGCTCTTATTACACATGAGGAACACGGTGGAGATGATTACGATCATGAGACACAATACATGGCTCTTGCGATCTTGTGGTATGAATGTTTAGTTGCTCAGCGTGTTTTGAGTGTGCAGGTTACACAAGTGAGCAAAATCGGAGGCATAATTTGTTCCATACAAAAGGAGTTGTGAAGGAGCGTTCTATTAGCGTCATCATAGATGGAGGAGCTGCGAACAACTTGGCTAGCATGGAGATGGTGGAAGCTATCTCTCACCACAAGACCACATCCACATCCTTACTACATCCAATGGTTCAACAACAGGCAAGGTTAAGGTAACACATCTTGTTAGGTGTGCATTTTAGTATCTCTACATATCTGATTATGTTGATTGTGATGTGGTACCTATGCAAGCATGTTCCTTGTTACTTGGTAGACCATGGCAATTTGATAAAATTACATACACCATGGTAGAAACAATCGTATACTCTTGTTCATAAGGATAAAAATATTACTTTGCTTCCTATGACTCCTGAGTCCATTTTGAAAGATGATATTAATAGAGCTAATAAAGCAAAAGCAGGAGAAAAATAAGAGTGAAAATCAGATTGTGGCAAAAGAATTTGAGCAACACATGAAGCCTATTAGTAAATCATCTCTTGTTACGAAATTAAATTGAAAAGTGCATGTTTACTTGCCACCAAATCTGATATTGATGAGTTAGATTTTAGCAAATCTGTTTGCTATGCTTTTGTGTGCAAAGAGGCATTATTTTCATTCGAGGGCGTGCCTTCCTCTTTGTCCCTTTGTCACTAACATTTTGCGGGGAGTTATGGCGTCTTTCCACAAGGCGTGCCACAGGATTACCACCTATTCGAGGATTGAGCATCAAATTGACTTAATTCGGTGCATCGTTACCAACCGTGCACCATACCGTACCAATCGGAGGGCGAAGGAGATTATCGTCAAATGCGAAGCTGCTCGACAAAGGTTATATCTGAATCCCTTAGTCCTTGTCTTGTTCCTATTATTCTAGTGCGAAAAAGGATGGTACGTCACGTATGTGTGTTGATTGTAGAGGCATTAATAATATTACTATTAGTTATCGTCACCCTATTCCTAGGCTAGATGATATGCTTGATGAATGAGTGGCTCTACAATATTCTCCAAAGTTGATTTGCGTAGTGGATACCATCAAATTCGTATGAAATTGGGAGATGAATGGAAAACAACATTTAAAACTAAGTTTGGATTATATGAGTGGTTAGTCATGCCTTTTGGGTTAACTAATGCACCTAGTACTTTCATGAGATTAATGAGCGAAGTTTCGTGCTTTCATTGGACGATTTGTGGTAGTCTATTTCGATGATATCTGATTTATAGCAAATCTTTGGAAGAACATTTGGAACATTCGTCTTTGTTTTTAATGCTCTCGTGATGCGTTTGTTTGGTAACCTTGGAAGTGCACCTTTTGCACCGACCGAGTATCTTTTCTTGGCTATGTTGTTACTCCACGGAATTGAAGTTGATAAAGCCAAGATTGAAGCTATTGAGAGTTGGCCAGCCAAAGCGGTCACACAAGTGAGGAGTTTCCTTGGCCTCGATTTGGTTTCTATAGGCGTTTTGTGAGAGATTTCAGCACCATTGCTGCACCTCTCAACGAGCTTACAAAGAAGGATGTGCCTTTTGTTTGGGGTACCGATCGGGAAGAAGCCTTCACGGTATTGAAAGCTAAGTTGACACATGCTCCTTTACTCCAACTTCCTGATTTTAATAAGACTTTTGAGCTTGAATGTGATGCTAGTGGAATTGGATTAGGAGGTGTGTTATTACAAGATGGCAAACTGTTGCATACTTTTACGAAAAAATTGAATGGGCCTAGTCTGAATTACTCTACTTATGATAAAGAATTATATGCTCTTGTTAGGACTTTAGAAACATGGCAACATTATTTATGGCCCAAAATTTGTTATACATTCGATCATGAATCTTTGAAACATATTAAAAGTCAAGCTAAACTGAATCGTAGACATGCTAAATGGGTTGAATTCATTGAGACTTTCCTTATGTCATTAAACACAAGAAGGGTAAAGAAAATGTTATTCTTGATGCATTGTCTAAATCGCTATACTATGCTTTCACAACTTGACTTCAAAATATTTGGTTTGGAGACCATCAAAGATCAATATGTGCATGATGCTGATTTTAAAGATGTATTGCAGAATTGTAAAGAAGGAAGAACATGGAACAAGTTTGTCGTTAATGATGGATTTGTGTTCGTGCTAACAAGCTATGCATTCCAGCTAGCTCCGTTAGTCTTTTGTTGTTGCGGGCGCATGGAGGAGGACTAATGGGACACTTTGGCGTGAAGAAGGCGGAGGGCGTACTTGCTACACATTTCTTTTGGCCAAAGATGAGGCGGGATGTTGGCGTTTTATTGCTCATTGCACTACATGTCAAAAAGCTAAGTCACGACTAAATCCTCATGGTTTATATATGCCTTTGCGTACCTAGTGTTCCTTGGGAGGATATATCTATGGACTTTGTTTTAGGTTTACCTAGAACAAAGAAGGGAGGATAGCATATTTGTTGTCGTGGATAGATTCTCGAAAATGGCACACTTTATACCATGTCATAAAAGCGATGATCTTTGTCAATGTTGCTGATTTGTTCTTTGTGAAATTATTAAGCTTGCATGGTGTGCCAAATACTATTGTTTAGATCGTGATACTAAATTTCTTAGCCACTTTTGGAGATGTTTATGGGCTAAGTTGGGGACTAAACTGCTTTTTAGTACTACTTGTCACCCCAAGGATGGACAATGCAGTAGTCAATAGAACATTGTCTACTATGCTTAGGGCTGTTCTAAAGAATAATAAGAAAATGTGGGAGAATGCTTGCCTCATATTGAATTTGCTTATAATCGTTCATTGCATTCTACTACTAAGATGTGCCCTTTTGAAGTTGTGTATGGTTTCCTACCTCGTGCACCAATTGATTTGTTACCTCTTCCATCTTGGAGAAGGTTAATTTTGATGCTAAAACGTGCTGAATTGATTTTAAAAATGCATGAGTTAACTAAGGAAAACATTGAGCGTATGAATGCTAAATATAAACTTCTGGAGATAAGGGTAGAAAACATGTTGTGTTTGCACAGGAGATCTTGTTTGGTTACATTTGCGTGAGATAGATTTCTGATTTGCGCAAATCAAAGCTAATACCACGTCTTCTGGTCCCTTTAAGGTGTTGGAGAAAGTAAATGATAATGCATATAAACTTGAGCTGCTGCAGATTTTGGGGTTAGTCCACTTTTAACATTGCAGATTTGAAGCCATATTTGGGTGAGGAAGATGAGCTGCCGTCGAGGGCGACTTCATTTCAAGAAGGGAGGATGATGAGGACATCAATACCATTGTTACACCCACCCCTGCTGCTATACATCTTGGACCAATTACTAGAGCTCACGCGCCAACTAAATTACCGAGTACTTTCGTTTCTTGGTAATGATTCTAATGTTCATGAGAATATGATCTTGCCTAAATTGGATACATTTGTTTTGCTTACAAATGAAGGGCCTAGCTTGGAGAAGGATGAACATTGGAGCAAGAACACACATGGAGTTGATGGCATGCAAGGGGATCAAGCGGAGTTACAAGTGATGATTTCGGGACTTTGAAGCCACCATAAGGAGTGCATGAAGCCTTGGACGAAATATACAAGATGCCACTTCATAATATTAGTCCAAAGGCTATTCTGGTCTTGCGTCACCTTATTATTGGGCCAGGCCCATGTAATTTCGAAATACATTAGTATAGGCTATTTTTAGAGTCCGTATGTGTGGGGAAACAAGAGATAGGGTTAGTTTGGACCCCTCCACCAAGGGCCACGAAATTCACCCCTCTTCCTCCATATATACAGCCCTTAGGGCACCGTTTAGACTTAGGTTTTGTTTAGATCAAAAGTTCGCCATAGCTGCAACTTCGCGTGCCGTTTGTGTTCACGACGGACAAAGCGTCCACGAACCCCACCTTGATCAATAAAGCTTTCATCTTATATTCGCAATATCCAGTTGCAATCTCGAGTTTCTTGCTTGTTCTTCGTTTGCTCGCGGAAGCAGACCCTCGTGGTCGAGTTGATGCGTGCTCGGCGTGGTCAATAACCTCTCGGAGTTGGTTTAGCGATTGCTAAGCGCGGCGTCCTCCTGCGTTAAGTAGTCGGATCGTCAAAGTCGACTTCCAGCGAAATCC
>JAHHZJ010000912.1:0-43534 GCA_021437245.1 Aegilops speltoides
AATCGCATAGCTCTTCTACAGACTGGGCTACCTTGAGCCTATCACGAATCAACTTCACCTACATTGAGACTCCTTAATCAAATGTGGTCCAAACAATGGCGATCTCCAACTTCGTCCCACAACAATGGGGTCCTGCACCTCCTTCCGTACAGGGCTTCGAAAGGGGCCATCTTCAAACTGGATTGATAACTATTTTTGTAAGAGAACTCTGCATATGGCAAATTGTCGTCCCAACTAGATCCATAATCTAGCGCACAAGCTCTCAGCATATCCTCTAAGATCTGATTGACTCTCTCGGTCGGTCCATCTGTCTGCGGAAGAAAGGCTGATAGAGGCAAAGGTGTCCCGTCTTTCGATGAGATGGTGGATTTCGCTTTGGTGGAAGTCGACTTTGACGATCCGACTACGAGCGTGCGAGGGCGTCAGCATATAGCAATCGCTAAACCAACTCCGAGAGGTTATTGACCACGCCGAACACGATCAACCTTGACCACGAGGTCTATTTCCCTCTGAGCAAGCGAAGAACAAGCAAAAAGCTGAGATTGCAATCTGGATATTGCGAATATAAGATGAAAGCTTTATTGATCAAGGTGGGGTTCTGTGGCGCTTTTATGCAGTAGATTGAACACAAGCGAATGCAGCGAAGTTGCAGCTATAGCGAACTTTTGATCTAAACAAAACCCAAGTCTAAACGGTGCCCTAAGGGCTGTATATATGGAGGAAGAGGGGTGAATTTCATGGCCCTTGGTGGAGGGGTCGAAACTAACCCTATCTCTTGTTTCCCCACATACGGACTCTAAAAATAGCCTATACTAATGTATTTCGAAATTACATGGGCTGGCCCAATAATAAGGTGACGTTGAGCACCTAGAATAGCCTCTGGACAGAAATTTATGGAGTGGCATCTTGTATATTTCGTCCAAGGCTTCATGCACTCATTATGGTGGCTTCAAAGTCTGAAATCATCACTTGTAACTCCATTCTTGTCCCCCTTAGCATGCCATCATCTCCATGCTGGTTCTTGCTCCAATGTTCATCCTTCTCCAAGCTAGGCCCTACATTTGTAAGCAAAACAAATGTATCCAATTTAAACAGCGTCATATTCTCATGAACATTAGAATCATTACCAAGCGAAAGTACACAGTAATTTAGTTGGCGTCTTGTGAGCTCTAGTAATTGGTCCGATATGTATAGCGGCAGGGGCTGTGGGTGTAACAATGGTATTGATGTCCTCATCATCCTCCCTTCTTGAAATGAAGTCGTCCTCGATGGAAGTTCATCTTCCTCACCAAATATGGCTTCAAATCGCAATGTTAAAGTGGGACTAACCCCAAAATCTGCGAGGCAGCTCAAGTTTATATGCATTATCATTTACTTTCTCCAACACCTTAAAGGGACCAGCAGCACGTGGCATTAGCTTTGATTTGCGCAAATCGGAAATCTATCCTTACGCAAATGTAACCAAACAAGATCTCGGTGCAAACACAACATGTTTTCTACCCTTATCTCCGGCAAGTTTATATTTAGCATTCATCGCTCAATGTTTTCCTTAGTTAACTCATGCATTTTAAAATCAATTCAACCACGTTCTTTAGCATCAAAATTAACCTTCTCCGAAGATGGAAGAGGCGACAAATCAATAGGTGCACGAGGTAGGAAACCATACACAACTTCAAAAGGGCACATCTTAGTAGTAGAATGCAATGAGCGATTATAAGCAAATTCAATATGAGGCAAGACATTCCTCCACATTTTCTTATTTTTCTTTAGAACAGCCCTAAGAATAGTAGACAATGTTCTATTGACTACTTCAAGGTTGTCCATCAGTTTGGGGGTGACAAGTAGTACTAAAAGCAGTTTAGTCCCCAACTTGGCCCATAAACATCTCCAAAAGTGGCTAAGAAATTTAGTATCACGATCTGAAACAATAGTATTTGGCACACCATGCAAGCGAATAATTTCACGAAAGAACAAATCAGCAACATTGAGCTGCATCATTGCTTTTTATGACATGGTATAAAGTGTGCCATTTTTGAGAATCTATCCACGACAACAAATATGCTATCCCTCCCCTTCTTTGTTCTAGGTAAACCTAAAACAAAGTCCATAGATATATCCTCCCAAGGAACACTAGGTACAGGCAAAGGCATATATAAACCATGAGGATTGAGTCGTGACTTAGCTTTTTGACATGTAGTGCAGCGAGCAATAAAACGCTCAACATCCCGTCTCATCTTTGGCCAAAAGAAATGTGTAGCAAGTACGTCCTCCGTCTTCTTCACGCCAAAGTGTCCCATTAGTCCTCCTCCATGTGATAGAGGCGGGGTGTCCCGATCTTTCGATGAGGATTTATCGATTTGGTGGAGACGACTTTGACGATCCGACTACAAACGTGCACGACGTTGCGCCTTAGCAATCGCTAAACCAACTCAGAGGTTATTGATCATCTTTGGACACGATCAAACGACCACGAAGGTCTATTCCTGCAAGCAATCGAAGAACAAGCAAGAATATGATAAAAGCAATCTGAATATTGCGAGTATGTATGAAGTATTGATAAAGGTGGGGATCCGTGGCGGTCTTGGTGCAGTCGTTGGACACAAGCGAAGTACGAAGTTGCAATGGCTAACTTTTAACTAAACAAATCCAAGGGAAAAGCTACTAGATGGATCTACTTATATAGGAGCAAGGGGTGGCGCCAAGGAGGTGGGAGGACGTCCCAAGGCAGCCTAAAACTAACCCTAGGTCGTACAAGGCCAATGGGCCCAAGTGGAGGTGACGTAACACCTTTGGACTTGTAGTTTGACTCGGATTCTGGTGCAGCGTCAGATTGTTTTGTCCACAACTCAACGCTCGGACGGATTTTAAGGTGATTCAACTGTGCTGGAAGAGAATGAAATCTACTTTCCAACAAAAAAGAATCACCCAATTCGGAATCCGTATGAAAAAGTTGTTGATGTTTTGATTCAGGTATGTCTGTGCAGTCGAATCTGAATCGAGAACGTGAGAAACTTGGACTCTATCTTCTCTTGGCCCAAAAGTGACGTGAGAAGACTTTTGAACAACACCTAAACTTCTCCTTTTCCTTATCTTCATATGTGGATTGTACAAATGTCCCATACACCTGCAATTAGACAAAACACAAAAGTATGTGAAGTATTTTTGTTACGGATAACATAAATATATTATTGAATAGTTTGCACTAGAAATCACACGACAAATATGCATGTATGCAATATTTTTGGTCTTATCCAAGGTAGTCATGTCCTCATCATCCTCCTTCTTGAAAACAAAGCCGTCCTCGGCGTTGCTTAATCTGAAATGTGGCTAACAAAAAGAGACAAGGTGTACATGTTGTATATGTATCGTCATCCATTTTACTTCCTTGATTTTTGCATATATGACACATGAATAGATGAGTAACTTGCATAGTTCATAAAATTTAAAGCCAACAAATTAGCACAAGAACTAGAAGGCATGAAAATATTGCAACTCAGTTTGCACATATAAGTGAAGCTCTTATTTATTTCAAAAGTTTGACAATGTTCATCATTAAACCATCCCAACATTGGTGAATAAACCTTATTTGAATCAAATTTACATGCTACAACATGCTTAGATAAGCAAACATGCAATGAGTCATTAGACACAGAATCATCACCAAGATTAGAGGTCATATCAAAATGATTAAACATTGATTCTTTTGCATCAACAGTTAATTCAATGGGTGCACTCAAAATTGTTGGTATTTCAGTTGTTTGATCACAGCGCATTCATGACAGTTTCAAGATTCTCTAAAATAGGTGATGTGCTCAAATCACGGGTAACTCAACACATGATGCATTCAAGTTAACTACGGATGCATCATTCTCATCTAAAGTTATATCATCAATACCTTTCTTTGTTACCTTGTCATAAAGGCGTAGCTGATGTAAATACAGAGGCGGGTGTCCCGATCTTTCGATGAGGATTTATCGATTTGGTGGAGCGACTTTGTGATCCGACTACAAGCGTGCCTGACGTTGCGCCTTAGCAATCGCTAAACCAACTCCGAGAGGTTATTGATCATCTTTGGAGCACGATCAACTCGACCACGAAAGGTCTATTCCTGCAAGCAATCGAAGAACAAGCAAGAATATGATAAAAGCAATCTGAATATTGCGAGTATGTATGAAGTATTGATAAAGGTGGGGATCCGTAAAGCGGTCTTGGTCAGTGGTTGGACACAAGCGAAGTACGAAGTTGCAATGGCTAACTTTTAACTAAACAAATCCCAAGGGAAAAGCTACTAGATGGATCTACTTATATAGGAGCAAGGGTGGCGCCAGGAGGTGGGAGGACGTCCCAAGGCAGCCTAAAACTAACCCTAGGTCGTACAAGGCCAATGGGCCCAAGTGGAGGTGACGTAACACCTTTGGACTTGTAGTTTGACTCGGATTCTGGTGCAGCGTCAGATTGTTTTGTCCACAACTCAACGCTCCGGACGGATTTTAAGGTGATTCAACTGTGCCATCGCCTCCTGCAACAACAAAAGGCGAGCAGAGCTAGCTGGAATGCATAGCTTGTTGTACACGAACACAAATCCATCATTAACGACAAACTTGTTCCATGTTCTTCCTTCTTTACAATTCTGCAATACATCTTTAAAATCCGCATCATGTACATATTGATCTTTGATGGTCTCCAAACCAAATATTTTGAAGTCAAGTTGTGAAAGCATAGTATAGCGACGAGACAATGCATCAGCAATAACATTTTCTTTACCCTTCTTGTGTTTAATGACATAAGGAAAGTCTCAATGAATTCAACCCATTTAGCATGTCTACGATTCAGTTTAGCTTGACTTTTAATATGTTTCAAAGATTCATGATCAGAATGTATAACAAATTCTTTGGGCCATAAATAATGTTGCCATGTTTCTAAAGTCGAACAAGAGCATATAATTCTTTATCATAAGTAGAGTAATTCAGACTAGGCCCTCAATTTTTAGAGAAAAGTATGCAACAGGTTTGCCATCTTGTAATAACACACCTCTAATCCAATTCCACTAGCATCACATTCAAGCTCAAAAGTCTTATTAAAATCAGGAAGTTGGAGTAAAGGGCATGTGTCAACTTAGCTTTCAATACCGTGAAGGCTTCTTCTGCGGTACCCCAAACAAAGGCACATCCTTCTTTGTAAGCTCGTTGAGAGGTGCAGCAATGGTGCTGAAATCTCTCAAAGCGCCTATAGAAACCAGCGAGGCCAAGAAACTCCTCACTTGTGTGACCGTTTTGGGCTGCGGCCAACTCTCAATAGCTTCAATCTTGGCTTTATCAACTTCAATTCCTGTGGAGTAACAACATAGCCAAGGAAAGATACTCGATTCGGTGCAAAGGTGCACTTCCCAAGGTTACCAAACAAGCGTGCATCACGTAGAGCATTAAAAACAACACGTAAATGTTCCAAATGTTCTTCCAAAGATTTGCTATCAATCAGTATATCATCAAAATAGACTACCACAAATCATCCAATGAAAGCACGTAAAACTTCGTTCATTAGTCTCATGAAAGTACTAGGTGCATTAGTTAACCCAAAGGCATGACTAACCACTCATATAATCCAAACTTAGTTTTAAATGCTGTTTTCCATTCATCTCCCAATTTCATCTGAATTTGATGGTATCCACTCATAAATCAACTTTGGAGAATATTGTAGAGCCACTCAATTCATCAAGCATATCATCTAGCCTAGGAATAGGGTGACGATAACGAATAGTAATATTATTAATGCCTCTACAATCAACACACATACGTGATGTACCATCCTTTTTCGGCACTAGAATAATAGGAACAGCACAAGGACTAAGGGATTCACGTATATAACCTTTGTCGAGCAGCTCCTGTACTTGACGCATAATCTCCTTCGTCTCCTCTGGATTGGTACGGTATCGCTGCTAATTGTGAAGAACCCACAGCCGGGAGCGTTAGCAACTGGATTTTACCACACTCCGTTATACCCTCCCTTGGGGGATGGCTTGGTGCTAATGTAGGACTTTCGGAGACCTTCCGCTTCTTTGTTTTGGTCCAGCTGAGTGGCCATAACTTCTCTTGTGATTTAGTTTGGGCGGTCTTGCTCTTGTTGTTCCATTGTTCGCGTCCTATTCGATATTTAGGACCAAGAGTCTGGATGGATAAGGCGGTATGCGGTTGGGTAATGATGCACAGGAATTAAGTCAATTTGATGCTCAATCCCTCGAATAGGTGGTAATCCGGTGTACGTCTTGTGGAAAGGCGTCGTGAACTCTGCAAAATGTTAGTGACAGCGAGGGGCAAAGAGGAAAACACGTCCTCGAATGAAAATAATGCCTCTTTGCACACAAAAGCATAGGAAACAGATTTGCTAAAATCTAGCTCATCAATATCAGATTTGGTGGCAAGTAAACATGCACTTTTCAATTTAATTTCAGAAGCAACGGTAGATGGTTTATTATTAGGCTTCATGTGTTGCTCAAATTCTTTTGCCACAATCTGATTTTCACTCTTATTTTTCTCTGTTTTGCTTTATTAGCTCTATTAATATCATCTTTCAAAGTGGAATCAGGAGTCATAGGAAGCAAAGTAATATTTTTATCCCTATGAACAAGAGTATCTTGATTGTTTCTACCATGGTGTACTGAATTTTATCAAATTGCCATGGTCTACCAAGTAATAAGGAACATGCTTGCATAGGTACCACATCACAATCAACATAATCAGCATATGTAGAGATACTAAAATGCACACGAGCGATCGTGTTACCTTAACCTTGCGCTGTTGTTGAACCATTGGATGTAGTAAGGATGTGGATGTGGTCTTGTGGTGAGAGATAGCTTCTCCACCATCTTCATGCTAGCCAAGTTATTGCAGCTCCCTCCATCTATGATGGCCTTGAATAGAACGTTCCTTCACAACTCCTTTGTATGGAACAAATTATGCCTCTGATTTTGCTCGACTTGTGTAACCTGCACACTCAAAACACGTTGAGCAACTAAACATTCATACTGTCGGCATCTTGACAGCCATGTATTGTGTCTCATGATCAGAATCATCTCCACCGTGTTCCTCATGTGTAATAAGAGCCAAAGTCTCCTCATCATAGTCACTAAGCGGACTCATACCCACCATCACTGCGCTGAGATTTGCATTCTCTCATAAAATGTCCTCTTCCCTTACAATGACGACAAATAATATCACTTGTGTGCCTGTTGGCGCCATGGAAGAAGAAGAGCTCTGTGAAGGCAGCGCGGTGTGCTCTTGGCGAGATAGTGGTGGTTGTGCTGCTTTCTTGTATCACGGTTGGAGGTGGCTTTGAAGGAGGTGATGGTGCGGTGGAAGTAGATGATGCGTGGTGTCCATGATGAAGGTCGACTGTAGAAAAGTTAGTGCGGCGCCAATGCTGTCGATCCTGCACTTCACGTTCAGCTTTACAAGCAAGATGGAATAAGCAGTGATATTATTATAATCCTTATAGTCTAGAATGGTGCGAATCTCTCTATTTAATCCACCCGAAAAGCGTGCAAGCATACCTTCATTCTCCTCAACAATACCACATCTAATCAAGCCGGTTTGTAATTCACGATAATATTCTTCTACTGAAATTTTTCCTTGTCTTAAGCGCTGCAATTTTTGAAGTAATTCACGTTGATAATATGGTGGAACCTTGATGCGCATAGCAGTTTTCAAAGCAGCCCAAGTAGCTGGAGCAGGATATAATCTACAATGTTCAGGACCACCAAACACATGCAAAGCTAGTGAAAGCACAAACAGCAGCGAGGAACACGTCTCTCCTCGGGATATTATAAACATGTAAATCGTTGTTCGGTTTCTAACTCCCAAGTAAGATATTTATCGAGGAACATATCTACCCTCAAATGGTGGAATATTCAATTTCAGTTTAGGGAGATGGTCATGATCTCGTACTGAGGGAGCCCTAACATTGCCATTATTTGCATGAGGGCGACACTGGTGGTTGTGGTGCTGGTGGTTGCGTGGTTACGATGTTGATCAACCTCATCCTCGTAATCTCCCACATAATCATCCTCGTCGCTACCGGCGGCGGCGATGCGAGGAGCCAAAAAGCACCAACAGCGATGGCAGCGGCACAGAATTTTGTCTGGCTCAATAGGAACCTGCTGAGCTCGTCCATACTGATTCGGAAGGGCGTAGTTGTTGTCGTTCTTGAGAGGTGCGATAGGTGCAGCCGGTGGTGGTTGTGGAAAAGCAGCGAGCAATTCATCAAACTTGCTATCAAGCTTTGTTTCAAACATCTTATTAATGCCATCTATCTTCTCCATGGCCTCGTCAAATCTGTTTAGCACATCTTGCACTGTCCAATCATCATTTCTTTGAAACTTATCATGTAGCTGTTTGTTAGTTAGGTTCTCCCAATCAGTCTCATCGACTTGTGATCCTGCCATGGTTAGCGACAATAGAAACACACAAGAATATGATCCTCTGAGACTACTAGGAAGTGGTGGTGGTGGTGTGGTGGGCGGTCACAAATCCGTCAAGCAAATCTCAAATTCTTACGATAGAGGCAAAGGTGTCCGTCTTTCGATGAGATGGTGGATTTCGCTTTGGTGGAAGTCGACTTTGGCGATCCGACTCTGAGCGTGCGAGGGCGTCGCGCCTTAGCAATCGCTAAACCAACTCAGAGAGGTTATTGACCCGCAGAACACGATCAACGACCACGAAGGTCATTTCCTGCGAGCAAGCGAAGAACAAGCAAGAAAAGCTGAGATTGCAATCTGGATATTGCGAATATAAGATGAAAGCTTTATTGATCAAGGTGGGGTTACGTGGCGCCTTTATGCAGTCGTTGAACATAAAGAAAAATGCGAAGTTGTAGCTATGGCGAACTTTTAATCTAAACAAAACCCAAAGTCTAAGCGGTGCCCTAAGGGCTGTATATATGGAGGAAGAGGGGTGAATTTCGTGGCCCTTGGTGGAGGGTCGAAACTAACCCTATCTCTTGTTTCCCACACATACGGACTCTAAAATAGCCTATACTAATGTATTTCGAAATCACATGGGCTGGCCCAATAATAAAGTGTGTAGCACCTAGAATAGCCTCTGGACGAAATTTATGAAGTGGCATCTTGTATATTTCGTCCAAGGCTTCATGCACTCATTATGGTGGCTTCAAAGTCTGAAATCATCACTTGTAACTCCGTTCTTGTCCCCTTAGCATGCCATCATCTCCATGCTTGTTCTTGCTCCAATGTTCATCCTTCTCCAAGCTAGGCCCTTCATTTGTAAGCAAAACAAATGTATCCAATTTAAGCAACATCATATTCTCATGAACATTAGAATCATTACCAAAAAGCGAAAGTACACAGTAATTTAGTTGGCGTCTTGTGAGCTCTAGTAATTGGTCCGGTATGTATAGCGGCAGGGGCTGTGGGTGTAACAATGGTATTGATGTCCTCATCATCCTCCCTTCTTGAAATGAAGTCGTCCTCGACGGAAGTTCATCTTCCTCACCAAATAAGGCTTCAAATCTGCAATGTTAAAAGTGGGACTAACCCCAAAATCTGCGAGGCAGCTCAAGTTTATATGCATTATCATTTATTTTCTCCAACACCTTAAAGGGACCAGCAGCACGTGGCATTAGCTTTGATTTGCGCAAATCGGAAATCTATCCTTACGAAAATGTAACCAAACAAGATCTCGGTGCAAACACAACATGTTTTCTACCCTTATCTCCAGCAAGTTTATATTTAGCATTCATCGCTCAATGTTTTCCTTAGTTAACTCATGCATTTTAAAATCAATTCAGCACGTTCTTTAGCATCAAAATTAACCTTCTCCGAAGATGGAAGAAGCGACAAATCAATAGGTGCGAGGTAGGAAACCATACACAACTTCAAAGGGCACATCTTAGTAGTAGAATGCAATGAGCGATTATAAGCAAATTCAATATGAGGCAAGCATTCCTCCCACATTTTCTTATTATTCTTTAGAACAGCCCTAAGCATAGTAGACAATGTTCTATTGACTACTTGGTTTGTCCATCGGTTTGGGGGTGACAAGTAGTACTAAAAGCAGTTTAGTCCCCAACAGCCCATAAACATCTCCAAAAGTGGCTAAGAAATTTAGTATCACGATCTGAAACAATAGTATTTGGCACACCATGCAAGTGAATAATTTCACGAAAGAACAAATCAGCAACATTATGACATCATCGCTTTTGTGACATGGTATAAAGTGTGCCATTTTAGAGAATCTATCCACGACAACAAATATGCTATCCCTCCCTTCTTTGTTCTAGGTAAACCTAAAACAAAGTCCATAGATATATCCTCCCAAGGAACACTAGAGTGCAGGCAAAGGCATATATAAACCATGAGGATTGAGTCGTGACTTAGCTTTTTGACATGTAGTGCAGCGAGCAATAAAGCGCTCAACATCCGTCTCATCTTTGGCCAAAAGAAATGTGTAGCAAGTCGTCCTCCGTCTTCTTCACGCCAAAGTGTCCCATTAGTCCTCCTCCATCGCCTCCTGCAACAACAAAAGACGAACGGAGCTAGCTGGAATGCATAGCTTGTTAGCACGGAACACAAATCCATCATTAACGACAAACTTGTTCCATGTTCTTCCTTCTTTACAATTCTGCAATACATCTTTAAAATCCGCATCATGTACATATTGATCTTTGATGGTCTCCAAACCAAATATTTTGAAGTCAAGTTGTGAAAGCATAGTATAGCGACGAGAGAATGCATCGGCAATAACATTTTCTTTACCCTTCTTGTGTTTAATGACATAAGGGAAAGTCTCAATGAATTCAACCCATTTAGCATGTCTACGATTCAGTTTAGCTTGACTTTTAATATGTTTCAAAGATTCATGATCAGAATGTATAACAAATTCTTTGGGCCATAAATAATGTTGCCATGTTTCTAAAGTCTGAACAAGAGCATATAATTCTTTATCATAAGTAGAATAATTCAGACTAGGCCCACTCAATTTTTCAGAAAAGTATGCAACAGGTTTGCCATCTTGTAATAACACACCTCCTAATCCAATTCCACTAGCATCACATTCAAGCTCAAAAGTCTTATTAAAATCAGGAAGTTGGAGTAAAGGGCATGTGTCAACTTATCTTTCAACACCGTGAAGGCTTCTTCTGTGCGGTACCCCAAACAAAAGGCACATCCTTCTTTGTAAGCTCGTTGAGAGGTGCAGCAATGGTGCTGAAATCTCTCACAAAGCGCCTATAGAAACCAGCGAGGCCAAGAAACTCCTCACTTGTGTGACCGTTTTGGGCTGCGGCCAACTCTCAATAGCTTCAATCTTGGCTTTATCAACTTCAATTCCTGTGGAGTAACAACATAGCCAAGAAAAGATACTCGATCGGTGCAAAGGTGCACTTCCCAAGGTTACCAAACAAGCGTGCATCACGTAGAGCATTAAAAACAACACGTAAATGTTCCAAATGTTCTTCCAAAGATTTGATATAAATCAGTATATCATCAAAATAGACTACCACAAATCGTCCAATGAAAGCACGTAAAACTTAGTTCATTAATCTCATGAAAGTACTAGGTGCATTAGTTAACCCAAAAGGCATGACTAACCACTCATATAATCCAAACTTAGTTTTAAATGCTGTTTTCCATTCATCTCCCAATTTCATACGAATTTGATGGTATCCACTCATAAATCAACTTTGGAGAATATTGTAGAGCCACTCAATTCATCAAGCATATCATCTAGCCTAGGAATAGGGTGGCGATAACGAATAGTAATATTATTAATGCCTCTACAATCAACACACATCGTGGCGTACCATCCTTTTTCGGCACTAGAATAATAGGAACAGCACAAGGACTAAGGGATTGGCGTATATAACCTTTGTCGAGCAGCTCCTGTACTTGGCGCATAATCTCCTTCGTCTCCTCTGGATTGAGTGCGGTATGGTGCGGTTGGGTAATGATGCACGGGAATTAAGTCAATTTGATGCTCAATCCCTCGAATAGGTGGTAATCCGGTGGCATGTCTTGTGGAAAGGCGTCGTGAACTCTGCAAAATGTTAGTGACAGCGAGGGGCAAAGAGGAAAACACGTCCTCGAATGAAAATAATGCCTCTTTGCACACAAAAGCATAGCAAATAGATTTGCTAAAATCTAGCTCATCAATATCAGATTTGGTGGCAAGTAAACATGCACTTTTCAATTTAATTTGAAGCAACGATAGATGGTTTATTATTAGGCTTCATGTGTTGCTCAAATTCTTTTGCCACAATCTGATTTTCACTCTTATTTTCTCTGTTTTGCTTTATTAGCTCTATTAATATCATCTTTCAAAATGGACTCGAGAGTCATAGGAAGCAAAGTAATATTTTATCCTTATGAACAAGAGTATCTTGATTGTTTCTACCATGGTGTCTGAATTTTTATCAAATTGCCATGGTCTACCAAGTAACAAGGAACATGCTTGCATAGGTACCACATCACAATCAACATAATCAGCATATGTAGAGATACTAAAATGCACACGAGCATCGTGTTACCTTATCCTTGCGTTGTTGTTGAACCATTGGATGTAGTAAGGATGTGGATGTGGTCTTGTGGTGAGAGATAGCTTCTCCACCATCTCCATGCTAGCCAAGTTGTTGCAGCTCCCTCCATCTATGATGGCCTTGAATAGAGCGTTCCTTCACAACTCCTTTGTATGGAACAAATTATGCCTCTGATTTTGCTCAGCTTGTGTAACCTGCACACTCAAAACACGTTGAGCAACTAAACATTCATACTGTCGGCATCTTGACAGCCATGTATTGTGTCTCATGATCAGAATCATCTCCACCGTGTTCCTCATGTGTAATAAGAGCCAAAGTCTCCTCATCATAGTCACTAGCGGACTCATACCCACCATCCTCGGTAGCAATCATCACTGCGCTGAGATTTGCATTCTCTCATAAAATGTCCTCTTCCCTTACAATGACGACAAATAATATCACTTGTGTGCCTGTTGGCGCCATGGAAGAAGAAGAGCTCTGTGAGGCCGGCAGGTGTGCTCTTGGCGAGATAGTGGTGGTTGTGCTGCTTTCTTGTATCACGGTTGGAGGTGGCTTTGAAGGAGGTGATGGTGCGGTGGAAGTAGATGATGCGTGGTGTCCATGATGAAGGTCGACCTGCGAGAAAAGTTAGTGCGGCGCCAATGCCTATCGATCCTGCACTTCACGTTCAGCTTTACAAGCAAGATGGAATAAGCAGTGATATTATTATAATCCTTATAGTCTAGAATGGTGCGAATATCTCTATTTAATCCACCCGAAAGCGTGCAAGCATAGCTTCATTCTCCTCAACAATACCACATCTAATCAAGCCGGTTTGTAATTCGATAATATTCTTCTCTGAATTTTTCCTTGTCTTAAGCGCTGCAATTTTGAAGTAATTCACGTTGATAATATGGTGGAATCCAGCGATCGCATAGCAGTTTTCAAAGCAGCCCAAGTAGCTGGAGCAGGATATAATCTACAATGTTGAGACCACCAAACACATGCAAAGCTAGTGAAAGCACAAACAATGGCGAGAACACGTCTCTCCTCGGGATATTGTAAACATGTAAATCGTTGTTCAGTTTCTAACTCCCAAGTAAGATATATATCGAGGAACATATCTACCCTCAAATGGTGGAATATTCAATTTCAGTTTAGGGAGATGGTCATGATCTCGTACTGAGGGAGCCCTAACATTGCCATTATTTGCATGTGGGCGACACTGGTGGTTGTGGTGCTGGTGGTTGCACGTGGTTACGATGTTGATCAACCTCATCCTCGTAATCTCCCACATAATCATCCTCCTCGGTACCGGCAGCAGCGATGGTAGGAGCCAAAAAGCACCAACAGCGATGGCGGCGGCACCAGAATTTTGTCTGGCTCAATAGGAACCGCTGAGCTCGTCCATCTTGATTTGGAAGAGGCGTAGTTGTTGTCGTTTGAGAGGTGCGATAGGTGCAGCCGGCGGTGGTTGTGGAAAAGCAGCGAGCAATTCATCAAACTTGCTATCAAGCTTTGTTTCAAGCGTCTTCTCAATGCCATCTATCTTCTCCATGGCCTCGTCAAATCTGTTGAGCACATCTTGCACTGTCCAATCATCATTTCTGAAACTTATCATGTAGCTGTTTGTTAGTCGAGGTTCTCCCAATCAGTCTCATCGACTTGTGATCCTGCCATGGTTAGCGACAATAGAAACACACAAGAATATGATCCTCTGAGACTACTAGGAAGTGGTGGTGGTGGTGTGGTGGACAGTCACAAATCCGTCAAGCAAATCTCAAATTCTTACGGTTCTTACCCAGCGGCGGTGATCGGAAACCGTTGTAGTCAAAACTCTCAAAGCTTGGCTATAGCGATTACGGGGAGAATCAAGCATACGGCGTAGATGTATGTG
The DNA here is from genome assembly GCA_021437245.1 of Aegilops speltoides. Lineage (NCBI taxonomy): Eukaryota > Viridiplantae > Streptophyta > Magnoliopsida > Poales > Poaceae > Aegilops > Aegilops speltoides. The sequence goes on from JAHHZJ010000912.1 coordinate 14,420, forward strand.
GAGCTGGGAAGGCTTATAATATGGTAGCAAAAAAGGTCGACAATAATCAATTCGAGAGATGCAAAGTTGAATAAGCGCTCAGCAGACGAGTCTTGTCTGGTCCTAGGCTGAACCGTGCTAGAGGCGAGCCTAGAACACTAACAAAATCACGCTGCTGCGTAAACAAGGGAGGAGCACACTCTGATTTTTTTTTCGCGCTGCTTTTTTTTTTTTTGCGAAAAATCACTATAATGGCGAGTGTCTCAAAACTCTTCCAGGTCAACTGATAGGATGGGCACGAAATTTTTTCGACCAATTTTTTTTTTTATTGCTGGACCCAAAAGCTGAAGCAGGTCAAAAAAACTTTCTATAGCGGTTGTTGTCTCAATATGCTTAGAAACACCTAAAAATAGGATAGCCACAAATTTTTTTGTCCGTGCGTTTTGGAAAATTTTGGGCCTAAGCGGAGGTGGTTTCGGACTTTTTTTTGAAACCAACCTCTTCTCTGAGACGACAAAAGATTGCTGGAATCGAAACCTACTCGGACATGGAAACACGAATCGGAAAACTAGATGGATCACGAAAACAAACCTAATATGCAAGGAACTTCGGATTGGTGGTGGATATATGGTGGTGGTATATATGCAGCGGTGGTGGTATATGGCAGCGGTGGTGGTATATGGATCTGGATTGAGCGGTGGCGGATAAGCGGTGGTGGTAGATGGCGAGGCGATGATATGGTGCGGCGGCGTGACAACTTATGACCGAACTTCGAAACTCTAAAGACTAGACTCTAAGACCAGCAATTAGACACGACGATGCAACATAAATTCAACAACGCAAATATAGAAAAGATTATGCAAAGGCTCAGATTGGTTCGGATATGATGACCTAACCCTAATTTTTTGGCTTTTTAGTGGACTGTAGGTATGAAGAACAGACTCGATCTAAACTACGAAAAACTGTAAAATCTCACCGAGCAACACTGAAATCGATACCACTTGATAGAGGCAAAGGTGTCCGTCTTTCGATGAGATGGTGGATTTCGCTTTGGTGGAAGTCGACTTTGGCGATCCGACTCTGACGTGCGAGGGCGTCGCATATATGTCGCTAAACCAACTCAGAGAGGTTATTGACCACGCGAACACGATCAACGACCACGAGGTCTATTTCCTGCGAGCAAGCGAAGAACAAGCAAGCTGAGATTGCAATCTGGATATTGCGAATATAAGATGAAAGCTTTATTGATCAAGGTGGGGTTACGTGGCGCCTTTATGCAGTCGTTGAACACAAGCGAAATGCATAAAGTTGCAGCTTTGGCGAACTTTTGATCTAAACAAAACCCAAAGTCTAAGCGGTGCCCTAAGGGCTATATATATGGAGGAAGAGGGGAGAATTTCGTGGCCCTTGGTGGAGGGTCGAAACTAACCCTATCTCTTGTTTCCCCACACATACGGACTCTAAAATAGCCTATACTAATGTATTTCGAAATTACATGGGCCTGGCCCAATAATAAGGTGTGTGAGCACCTAGAATAGCCTCTGGACGAAATTTATGAAGTGGCATCTTGTATATTTCGTCCAAGGCTTCATGCACTCATTATGGTGGCTTCAAAGTCCGAAATCATCACTTGTAACTCCATTCTTGTCCCCTTAGCATGCCATCATCTCCATGCTTGTTCTTGCTCCAATGTTCATCCTTCTCCAAGCTAGGCCCTTCATTTGTAAGCAAAACAAATGTATCCAATTTAAGCGACATCATATTCTCATGAACATTAGAATCATTACCAAAAAGCGAAAGTACACAGTAATTTAGTTGGCGTCTTGTGAGCTCTAGTAATTGGTCCGGTATGTATAGCGGCGGGGCTGTGGGTGTAACAATGGTATTGATGTCCTCATCAGCGTAGATGTATGTGGAGCTGGGAAGGCTTATAATATGGTAGCAAAAAAGGTGGCAATAATCAATTCGGAGATGCAAAGTTGAATAGGCGGCTCAACGGCAGTCTTGTGCTGGTCCTAGGCTGGACCGTGCTAGAGGCAGCGAGCCTAGAACACTAACAAAATCACGGCGCTGCGTAAACAAGGGAGGAGCACACTCTGAATTTTTTTCTCTTTTTTCCTTTTTTTGCACTTTTTTGTCCTCTTTTTTTGAAGCTGGAACTATTTTTCTTCTGCGGATGGCTTGGAAGTTGGGAGTCCTCTGCTGTCACGACTTCAGATGTCGCGTGATCTGGAAATCGAGAACAATGCAACAATTCTTGGACTCGGACTAGGACTGGTGGCGGAGATGAATCTGGTGGAACTTCGGATGGTGGCGGAGATGAGTCTGGTGGAACTTCGGATGGTGGCGGAGATGACTCTGGTGGAACTTCGGATGGTGGCGGATATATGTTGCGGTGGACTCGGATGGGCGTGATGGCGGCGGATATGTGGTGGCGTATATGGATTCGGATTGGCGGTGAATATGTGGTGGTGGTATATGGCGGCGGCGTGACAACTTTGTGAGCAGAACTTCGAAACTCTAAAGACTAGGCGCTAAGACCAGCAACTTGGCTGACGATGCAACATAAATTCAACAAAGCAAATCTGAAAAGATTATGCAAAGCCTCAGTTGGTTGGACGGGATGAACTAACCCTAATTTTTTGGCTTTTTAAGTGGACTATAGGTATGAAGAACAGACTCGATCTAAACTACGAAAAGCTGTAAAATCTCACCGAGCAACACGGAAATCGATACCACTTGATAGAGGCAAAGGTGTCCGTCTTTCGATGAGATGGTGGATTTCGCTTTGGTGGAAGTCGACTTTGGCGATCCGACTCTGAGCGTGCGAGGGCGTCGGCGCCTTATGTCGCTAAACCAACTCGAGAGGTTATTGACCACGCGAACACGATCAACGACCACGAAGGTCATTTCCTGCGAGCAAGCGAAGAACAAGCAAAAAGCTGAGATTGCAATCTGGATATTGCGAATATAAGATGAAAGCTTTATTGATCAAGGTGGGGTTACATGGCGCCTTTATGCAGTCGTTGAACACAAACAAAATCTGCGAAGTTGCAGCTATGGCGAACTTTTAATCTAAACAAAACCCAAAGTCTAAGCGGTGCCCTAAGGGTTGTATATATGGAGGAAGAGGGGTGAATTTCGTGGCCATTGGTGGAGGGTCGAAACTAACCCTATCTCTTGTTTCCCCACACATACGGACTCTAAAAATAGCCGATACTAATGTATTTCGAAATTACATGGGCCTGGCCCAATAATAAGGTGACGCAGCACCTAGAATAGCCTCTAGACGAAATTTATGAAGTGGCATCTTGTATATTTCGTCCAAGGCTTCATGCACTCATTATGGTGGCTTCAAAGTCCTGAAATCATCACTTGTAACTCCGTTCTTGTTCTCGTTGTGCATGCCATCATCTCCATTCTTGTTCTTGCTCCAATGTTCATCCTTCTCCAAGCTAGGCCCTTCATTTGTAAGCAAAACAAATGTATCCAATTTAGGCAGCATCATATTCTCATGAACATTAGAATCATTACCAATTTTGACATGTAGTGCAGCCCGAAGCGATAAAAGCGCTCAACATCCGTCTCATCTTTGGCCAAAAGAATGTTATGCCGTCGTCCTCCGTCTTCTTCATGAGAAGTGTCGATAGTCCTCCTCCATGTGATAGAAGGGTGCCGATCTTCGATGAGAATTTATCGATTTGGTGACGACTTTGACGATCCGACTACAAGCGTGCCGCGACGTTGCGCCTTAGCAATCGCTAAACCAACTCCGAGAGGTTATTGATCATCTTTGAACACGATCAACACGACCCGAAGGTCTATTCACTGCATCGAGAAGAACAAGCAGAATATGATAAAGCAATCTGAATATTGCGAGTATGTGAAGTATTGATAAAGGTGGGGATCCGTGGCGGTCTTGATGCAGTCGTTGGACACAAGCGAAGTACTGCGAAGTTGCAATGGCTAACTTTAACTAAACAAATCCCAAGGAAAAGCTACTAGATGGATCTACTTATATAGGAGCAAGGGGTGGCGCTAAGGAGGTGGGAGGACGTCCCAAGGCAGCCTAAAACTAACCCTAGGTCGTACAAGGCCAATGGGCCCAAGTGGAGGTGACGTAACACCTTTGGACTTATGGTTTGACTCGGATTCTGGTGAGCGTCAGATTGTTTTGTCCACAACTCAACGCTCCGGACGGATTTTAAGGTGATTCAACTGTGCTGGAAAGAGAATGAAATCTACTTTCCAACAAAAAAATCACCCAATTCGGAGTCCGTATGAAAAAAGTTGTTGATGTTTTGGTTCAGGTATGTCTGTGCGAGTCGAATCTGAATCAGAACGTGAAACTTGGACTCTATCTTCTCTTGGCCCAAAAAGTGACGTGAGAAGACTTTTTGAACAACACCTAAACTTCTCCTTTTCCTATCTTCATATGTGGATTGTACAAATGTCCCATACACCTGCAATTAGACAAAACACAAAAGTATGTGAAGTATTTTTGTTCGGATAACATAAATATATTATTGATAGTTTGCACTAAAATCACCTGACAAATATGCATGTATGCAATATTTTGGTCTTATCAAAGGTAGTCATGTCCTCATCATCCTCCTTCTTGAAAACAAAAGCGTCCTCGGCGTTGCTTAATCTGAAATGTGGCTAACAAAGAGACAAAGGTGTATGTTGTATATGTATCGTCATGTTTTACTTCCTTGATTTTTGCATATATGACACATGAATGATGAGTAACATAGTTCATAAAATTTAAAAATAACAAATTAGCACAAGAACTGAAGGCATGAAATATTGCAACCTCAGTTTGCATATAAGTGAAGCTCTTATTTATTTCAAAAGTTTGACATTCATCATTAAACCATCCCAACATTGGTGAATAAACCTTATTTGAATCAAATTTACATGCTACAACATAGATAAGCAAACATGCAATGAGTCATTCGACACAGAATCATCACCAAGATTGAGGTCATATCAAAATGATTAAACATTGATTCTTTTGCATCAACAGTTAATTCAATGGGTGCACTCAAAATTGTTGGTATTTCAGTTGTTTGATCTGTAGCGCATTCGTTCAAGATTCTCTAAAATAGGTGATGTGCTCAAATCACGAGGTAACTCAACACATGATGCATTCAAGTTAACTTCGGATGCATCATTCTCATCAATTATATCATCAATACCTTCTTTGTTACCTTATGCATAAAGCAGCCCAGCTGATGTAGGTACAGAAGGCGGGGTGTCGATCTTTGGATGAAGTTTATCGATTTAGTGGAGCGACTTGGCGATCCGACTACTGGCGTGCACTGACGTTAAGCCTTGCTTGTCAGCTAAACCAACTCCGAGAGGTTATTGATCATCTTTGGAGCACGATCAACGACCACGAAGGTCTATTCTGCAAGCAATGAAGAACAACAAAATATGATAAAGCAATCTGAATATTGCGGTATTATGTATGAAGTATTGATAAAATTGGGGATCCGTGGCGGTCTTAGTCGACCGTTGGACACAAGCGAAGTACGAAGTTGCAATGGCTAACAACAACTTCTGACAATCCAAGGAAAAGCTACTAGATGGATCTACTTATATACAAGGAGCAGGGGTGGCGCCCAGGAGGTGGGAGGGGCGTCAGGCAGCCTAAAACTAACCTAGGTCGTACAAGGCCAATGGGCCCAAAGTGAATGACGTAACACCTTTGGACTTGTAGTTTGACTCGGATTCTGGTGTCAGATTGTTTTGTCACAACTCAACGCTCCGGACGGATTTTAGGTGATTCAACTGTGCTGGAAAGAGAATGAAATCTACTCCAACAAAAGAATCACCCAATTAGAATCCATATGAAAAAAGTTATTGATGTTTTGAATTGGGTATGTCTGCAGTCAGATCTGAATCCAGAACGTGAGAAACTTGGACTCTCTTCTCTTGGCCCAAAGTGACGTGAGAAGACTTTGAACAACACCTAAACTTCTCCTTTCCCTATCTTCTTATGTGGATTGTACAAATGTCCTTCACCTGCAATTAGACAAAACACAAAAAGTATGTGAAATATTTTTATTCAGATAACATAAATATATTATTGATAGTTTGCATAGAAATCACTGACAAATATGCATGTATGCAATATTTTTGGTCTTATCAAAGATGTAGTCATGTCCTCATCACCATCGCCTCCTGCAACAACAAAAAAGACAAACAGACTAGCTGGATGCATAGCTTGTTGTACGAACTAATCCATTATTAATGACAAACTTTCCATGTTCTTCCTTCTTTACAATTCTGCAATACATCTTTAAAATCAGCATCATGCATATTGATCTTTCATGGTCTCCAAACCAAATATTTTTCAAATCAAGTTGTGAAAGCATAGTATAGCGAGACAATGCATCAGCAATAACATTTCTTTACCCTTCTTGTGTTTAATGACATAAGGAAAATCTCAATGAATTCAACCCATTTAGCATGTCTCTGATTCAGTTTAGCTTGACTTTTAATATGTTTCAAGATTCATGATCAGAATGTATAACAAATTCTTTGGGCCATAAATAATGTTGCCATGTTTCTAAAGTCAAGACAAGGCATATAAGTCTTTATCATAAGTAGAATAATTCAGACTAGGCACTCAATTTTTCAAGAAAAGTATGCAACAGGTTTGCCATCTTGTAATAACACCTCTAATCCATTCACTATCACATTCAAGCTCAAAGTCTTATTAAAATCAGGAAGTTGGAGTAAAGGACCATGTGTCAACAGCTTTCAATACCGTGAAGGCTTCTTCAATGCGGTACCCCAAACAAGCACATCCTTCTTAGCTCATTGAGAGGTGCAGCAATGGTGCTGAAATCTCTCTACGCCTATAGAAACCAGGCCGAGAAACTCCTCACTTGTGTGACCGTTTTGGGCTGACCAACTCTCAATAACTTCAATCTTGGCTATCCTTCAATTCCTGTGGAGTAACAACATAGCCAAGAAAAGGTACAAATTCGGTGCAAAGGTGCACCCAAAGGTTACCAAACAACGTGCATCCGTAGAGCATTAAAAAAAACACGTAAATGTTCAAATGTTCTTCCAAGGATTTGCTATAAATCAGTATATCATCAAAATAGACCACAAATGGTCAATAAAGCTTGTGAAACCGTTCATTAATCTCATGAAAGTACTAGTGCATTAATTAACCCAAAAGGCATGACTAACCACTCATATAATCCAAACTTAGTTTTAAATGCTGTTTTCATTCATCTCCCAATTTCATACGAATTTGATGGTATCCACTCGCAAATCAACTTTGGAAATATTGTGAGAACCACTCAATTCATCAAGCATATCATCTAGCCTAGGAATAGGGTTGTGATAACGAATAGTAATATTATTAATGCTCTACAATCAACACACTCGTGATATTACCATCAACATTTTAGAATAATGGAACCTTTACAAGGACTAGGATTACGTATATAACCTTTGTCGAGCAGCTCACATACTTGGCCATAATCTCCAGCCATTCCTCTGGTTAGTGCGGTATGGTGCTGCGGTTGGGTAATGATGCACGGGAATTAAGTCAATTTGATGCTCAATCCCCGAATAGGTGGTAATCCGGTGCTTGCGTCTTGTGGAAACGTCGTGAACTCTGCAAATGTTAGTGACAGCAGGAGGCAAAAGAGGAAAACACGTCCTCGAATAATGCCTCTTTACACACAAAAGCATAGCAAACAGATTTGCTAAATCTAGCTCATCAATATCAAATTTGGTGGCAAGTAAACATGCACTTTTCAATTTAATTTGAAACAGCATTAGATGGTTTATTATTAGGCTTCATGTATTGCTCAAATTCTTACAATCTGATTTTCACTCTTATTTTTTCTCTTTTTGCTTTATTAGCTCTATTAATATCATCTTTCAAAATGGACTCCAGGAGTCATAGGAAGCAAAGTAATATTTTTATCCTTATGAACAAAAGTATCTTGATTGTTTCTAACATGGTGTACAGAATTTTATCAATTGCTATGGTCTGCAAGTAATAAAGAGCATTTGCACATAGGTACCATCACAATCAACATAATCGGCATATGTAGAATACTAAATGCACCTGAGCGATGCGTGTTACCTTAACCTTGCGCTGTTGTTGAACCATTGGATGTAATGGATGGATGTGGTCTTGTGGTGAGAGATGGCTTCTCCACCATCTCATACTAGCCAAGTTGTTGCAGCTCCCTCCATCTGATGGCGAATAGAGCGTTCCTTCACAACTCCCTTTGTATGAAACAAATTATGCTGATTTTGCTTTCGACATGTAACTGCACCTCAAAACCGTTGAAGCTGACTAAACATTCATACTGTCGGCATCTTGACAGCCATGTATTGTGTCTCATGTGAGAATCATCTCCACGTGTTCCTCATGTGTAATAAGAGCCAAGATCCTCATCATAGTCACTAAGCGGACTCATACCCACCATCCTCGGTAGCAATCATCACACGCTGAGTTGCATTCTCATAAATGTCCTCTTCCCTTCTAGCAGCGACAAATAATATCACTTGTATTGCCTGATGGCATAACCATAGAAGAAGAAGAGCTCATGCGGGAGCGGCGGTGTGCTCTTGGCGGATAGTGGTGGTTGTGCACCTTTCTTGTATCACGCGGTTGGAGCAGCTTTGAAGGAGGTGATGGTGCGTGGAAGTAGATGATGCCGCGTGGTGTCCATGATGAAATTAAACATGCAGAAAAGTTGAGTGCGTGCCAATGCACATCGATCTTGCACTTCACGTTCAGCTTTACAAGCAAAATGGAATAAGCAGTGATATTATTATAATCCTATAGTCTAGAATGATGCGAATCTCTATTTAATCACCGAGCGTGCAAGCATAGCTTCATTCTCCTCAACAATACCACATCTAATCAAGCCAGTTTGTAATTCGTGTAATACCCAAAATTTTTTCCTTGTCTTAAGGCGCTGCAATTTTGAAGTAATTCCGTTGATAATATGGTGAACCCAACAAATGCGCTAGCAGTTTTCAAAGCAGCCAAAAGTAATTTGGAACAGGATATAATGACAATGTTCAGACCACCAAACACATCACAAAGCTAGTGAGCACAAGCAATGACAGGAACCATCTCTCCTCGAGGATATTGTAAACATGTAAATCGTTGTTCAGTTTCTAACTCCCAAGTAAGATATATATCGAGGAACATCTACCTCAACGGTGGAATATTCAATTTCAGTTTAGGGAGATGGTCATGATCTCGTGCACGAGGGAGCCTAACATTGCCATTATTTGCATGTGGGCGACACGGTGGTTGTGGTGTAGTGGTTGCGCGTAGTTGATGTTGATCAACCTCATCCTCATAATAGCCCATACTCATCATCCTCGATTTTCCACCGGCGTGATGGCAGGAACCCGCGAAGCACTGTGACGATAGCGGCGGCACGGGGTACATCACGCTCAGCCAAGAACAGCCCGGGCACCATCCATACTTGACCGGGAAGAGGGCGTAGTTGTTGTCGTTCTTGAGAGGTGCGATGGTCACCGGCGGCGGTGGTTGTGGAAAAGCGAGCAATTCATCAACTTGCTATCAAGCTTTGTTTCAAAGCGTCTTCTCAATGCCATCTATCTTCCATGGCCTCAAATCGAATCATTTACCATACTTTTTTGTCCTCATCATTTGCATTTATCATGTAGCTGTTTGTTTGTAATGTTCTCCAGTCGATCTCGTCGGCTTGTGATCACTGCCATGGTTAGCGGCAATAGAAACACACGATATGATCCTGCGACTACTAACAAGAGGTGGTGGCGTATCATCTAAAACCCATCAAACAAATCTCAAATTCTTACCGTTCTTACCCAACTGGGTGATAAGCAACCATTGTAATCAAACTCTCAAAAGCTTGGATAGAAGCGATTACCGAGGAGAGTCAACGCCCGACTTAGATGTATGTGGAAATTTGGGAAGGCTTATAATATGGTAGCAAAAATTCGTAATAATCAATTGGAAGTGCAAAGTTGAATAAGCGCTCCTTGACGATCTTGTGCTGGTCTGACTGGTATTTGTGCCGCTAAAGCGGTGTCCGTCTTCGATGAATGGTGGCTATCGCTTTTGGTGAAATCGACTTTGTGATCCGACTCTGAGCGTGCGAAGGCGTCACGCATATGGCAATCGCTAAACCAACTCCGAGAGTTATTGACCACTGGGAACACGATCAACGACCACGAGGTCTATTCACTGCCCGAGCAAGCGAAGAACAAGCAAAAGCTGCAGATTGCAATCTGGATATTGCGAATATAAGATGAAGCTTTATTGATCAAGGTGGGGTTACTGGCGCCTTTGTGCGTGCGTTGAACACAAGCAGAAATCTGAGAAGTTGCAGCCTATGGCGAACTTTTAATCTAAACAAAACCCAAAGTCTACTTGATTGCCTAAGGGCTGTATATATGGAGGAAGAGGGGTGAATTTCGTGGCCCTTGGTGGAGGTCGAAACTAACCCTATCTTGTTTCCCCCACATACGGACTCTAAAATAGCCTATACTAATGTATTTCAAAATTACATGGCTGGCCCAATAATAGTGTGCATGACACCTAGAATAGCCTCTGGGCCAGAAATTTATGAAGTGGCATCTTGTATATTTCGTCCAAGGGCTTCTCACTCATTATGGTGGCTTCAAAGTCACTAAATCATCACTTGTAACTCCGTTCTTGTCCCCTTGCGCATGCCATCATCTCCATGCTTGTTCTTGCTCCAATGTTCATCCTTCTCCAAGCTAGGCCCTTCATTTGTAAGCAAAACAAATGTATCCAATTTAAGCGACATCATATTCTCATGAACATTAGAATCATTACCAAAAAGCGAAAGTACAGTAATTTAGTTGGCGTCTTGTGAGCTCTAGTAATTAGTCCGATTATGTATAGCGGCGGGGGCTGTGGGTGTAACAATGGTATTGATGTCCTCATCATCCTCCTTCTTGAAATGAAATTAGTCCTCAGGAAGTTCATCTTCCTCACCCAAATATGGCTTCAAATCTGCAATGTTAAAGAGTGGGACTAACCCCAAAATCTACGGGCAGCTCAAGTTTATATGCATTATCATTTACTTTTCTCCAACACCTTAAAGGACCCGGCGACACGTGGCATTAGCTTTGATTTGCAAATCGAAATCTATCCTTACATAAATGTAACCAAACAAGATCTCCGGTGCAAACACAACATGTATTTCTACCCTTATCTCCAGCAAGTTTATATTTAGCATTCATCGCTCAATGTTTTCCTTAGTTAACTCATGCATTTTTAAAATCAATTCAGCACGTTCTTTAGCATCAAAATTAACCTTCTCCGAAGATGGAAGAAGCGACAAATCAATAGGTGCGAGGTGGAAACCATACACAACTTCAAAGGGCACATCTTAGTAGTAGAATACTGATGAGCGATTATAAGCAAATTCAATATGAGGCAAGCATTCTTCCCACATTTTCTTATTATTCTTTAGAACAGCCCTAAGCATAGTAGACAATGTTCTATTGACTACTTGGTTTATCCATCGGTTTGGGGGTGACAAGTAGTACTAAAAGTTTAGTCCCCAACTTAGCCCATAAACATCTCCAAAAGTGGCTGAAATTTAGTATCACGATCGAAACAATAGTATTTGGCACACCATGCAAGCGAATAATTTCACGAAAGAACAAATCAACAACATTAACGACATCATCGCTTTTATGACATGGTATAAAAGTGTGCCATTTTAGAATCTATCCACGACAACAAATATACTATCCTCCTTCTTTGTTCTAGGTAAACCTAAAACAAAGTCCATAGATATATCCTCCCAAGGAACACTAGAATGCGAGGCAAAGGCATATATAAACCATGAGGATTGAGTCGTGACTTAGCTTTTGACATGTAGTCGTGAGCAATAAAGCGCTCAACATCCGTCTCATCTTTGGCCAAAAGAAATGTGTAGCAAGTCGTCCTCCGTCTTCTTCACGCCAAAGTGTCCCGTTAGTCCTCCTCTCATCGCCTCCTGCGACAACAAAAGGCAAAGCGGAGCTAGGCTTGGAATGCATAGCTTGTTATACACGAACACAAATCCATCATTAACGACAAACTTGTTCCATGTTCTTCCTTCTTTACAATTCGCAATACATCTTTAAAATCGACATCATGCATATTGATCTTTGATGGTCTCCAAACCAAATATTTTGAAGTCAAGTTGTGAAAGCATAGTATAGCGACGAGACAATGCATCGACAATAACATTTTCTTTACCCTTCTTGTGTTTAATGACATAAGGAAAGTCTCAATGAATTCAACCCATTTAGCATGTCTGATTCAGTTTAGCTTGACTTTTAATATGTTTCAAAGATTCATGATCAGGAATGTATAACAAATTCTTTAGGGCCATAAATAATGTTGCCATGTTTCTAAAGTCGAACAAGAGCATATAATTCTTTATCATAAGTAGAATAATTCAGACTAGGACCACTCAATTTTTGAGAGAAAAGTATGCAGCAGGTTTGCCATCTTGTAATACACACCTCTAATCCAATTCCACTAGCATCACATTCAAGCTCAAAGTCTTATTAAAATCGGAAGTTGGAGTAAAGGGCATGTGTGACTTATCTTTCAATACGTGAAGGCTTCTTCACATGCGGTACCCCAAACAAAAGGCACATCCTTCTTTGTAAGCTCATTGAGAGGTGCGACAATGGTGCTGAAATCTCTCAGCGCCTATAGAAACCAGCGAGGCCAGGAAACTCCTCACTTGTGTGACCGTTTTGGCTGCGGCCAACTCTCAATAGCTTCAATCTTGGCTTTATCAACTTCAATTTCCTGTGGAGTAACAACATAGCCGAAGAAAAGATACTTTCGATCGGTGCAAAAGGTGCACTTCCCAAGGTTACCAAACAAGCGTGCATCCGTGAGCATTAAAAACAACACGTAAATGTTCCAAATGTTCTTCCAATTTGCTATAAATCAGTATATCATCAAAATAAACTACCACAAATCCAGTCAAGTAAGCACGTAAAACTTAGTTCATTAATCTCATGAAAGTACTAGGTGCATTAGTTAACCCAAAAGGCATGACTAACCACTCATATAATCCAAACTTAGTTTTAAATGCTGTTTTCCATTCATCTCCCAATTTCATACGAATTTGATGGTATCCTCATAAATCAACTTTGGAGAATATTGTAGAGCCACTCAATTCATCAAGCATATCATCTAGCCTAGGAATAGAGGTGGCGATAACGAATAGTAATATTATTAATGCCTCTACAATCAACACACATACGTGATACCATCCTTTTTCGGCACTAGAATAATAGGAACAGACACAGGACTAAAGGATTCGCGTATATAACCTTTGTCGAGCAGCTCCTGTACTTGGCGCATAATCTCCTTCGTCTCTCTGGATTGAGTACGATGTATGGTGCGGTTGGGTAATGATGCACGGGAATTAAGTCAATTTGATGCTCAATCCCTCGAATAGGTGGTAATCCGGTGGCGTCTTGTGGAAAGCGTCGTTGAACTCTGCAAAATGTTAGTGACATGAGGCAAAGGAAAACCGTCCTCGAATGAAAATAATGCCTCTTTGCACACAAAAGCATAGCAAATAGATTTGCTAAAATCTAGCTCATCAATATCAGATTTGGTGGCAAGTAAACATGCACTTTTCAATTTAATTTCAGAAGACAACGAGTAGATGGTTTATTATTAGGCTTCATGTGTTGCTCAAATTCTTTTACCACAATCTGATTTTCACTCTTATTTTTCTCTGTTTTGCTTTATTAGCTCTATTAATATCATCTTTCAAAATGGACTCGAGAGTCATAGGAAGCAAAGTAATATTTTATCCTTATGAACAAAGTATCTCTGATTGTTTCTACCATGGTGTCAAAATTTTATCAAATTGCCATGGTCTACCAAGTAACAAGGAACATGCTTGCATAGGTACCACATCACAATCAACATAATCAGCATATGTAGAGATACTAAAATGCACTGAGCAGTCGTGTTACCTTAACCTTGCCGCATTGTTGAACCATTGGATGTAGTAAGGATGTGGATGTGGTCTTGTGGTGAGAGATAGCTTCTCCACCATCTCCATGCTAGCCAAGTTGTTGCAGCTCCTCCATCTATGATGACGCGAATAGAACGTTCCTTCACAACTCCTTTGTATGGAACAAATTATGCCTCACGATTTTGCTTTCAAACTTGTGTAACCTGCACTCAAAACCGTTGAGCAACTAAACATTCATACATCGGCATCTTGACAGCCATGTATTGTGTCTCATGATCGAGAATCATCTCCACGCGTTCCTCATGTGTAATCAAAGCCAAATCTCCTCATCATAGTCACTAGCGGACTCATACCCACCATCCTCGTGCAATCATCACCCTTTGAGATTTGCATTCTCTCTAAAATGTCCTCTTCCCTTACGAAACGCACAAATAATATCACTTGTGTGCCACTGTTACTGCGCCATGGAAGAAGAAGAACTCTGTGCAGATCCGGCGGGTGTGCTCTTGGCAGATAGTGGTGGTTGTGCACTTTCTTGTGATCAAGGTTGGGTGATGGTCTGAAGGAGGTGATAATCGATGGAAGTAGATGATGCACGTGGTGTCCATGATGAAGGTCGAACCTACGAAAAGTTAGATGTTGCGCAATGCATGTCGATCCTGCACTTCACGTTCAACTTTACAAGCAAGATGGAATAAGCAGTGATATTATTATAATCCTTATAGTCTAGAATGGTCGAATCTCTCTATTTAATCCACCAGGAAAGCGATGCAAGCATAGCTTCATTCTCCTCAACAATACCACATCTAATCAAATGATTTGTAATTCTGATAATATTCTTCTCGAATTTTTTCCTTGTCTTAGCGCTGCAATTTTGAAGTAATTCCGTTGATAATATGGTGGAACCCAAGATGTCGCATAGCAGTTTTCAAAGCAGCCAGAAGTACTTGGAGCGGATATAATCTACAATGTTGAGACCACCAAACACATGCAAAGCTAGTGAAAGCACAAAGCAGCAGCGGGAACACGTCTCTCCTCGGGATATTGTAAACATATGTAAATCGTTGTTGAGGTTTCTAACTCCCAAGTGAGATATATATCGGGAACATATCTACCTCAAATGGTGGAATATTCAATTTGAGTTTAGGGAGATGGTCATGATCTAAGTACTGAGGGGAGCCTAACATTGCCATTATTTGCATGTGGGCGACCTGGTGGTTGTGGTCTTTGGTGGTTGCACGTAGATCTGATGTTGATCAACCTCATCCTCGTAATAGCCACCTAATCATCCTCCTCGGTAATTTGGCGGTAGCGATGGAGAGGCCAAAGAAGCACCAACAGCGATAGCGGCAGCTGACGAATTTTGTCACAGCTCAGCGAGGAACATTTGAGCTTTCGTCCACGCTACTGATTAAGGCGTAGTTGTTATACGTTGCAGGCGGGGCGATAAGTAATGCAGGGCGGTGGTTGTGGAAGCAACGAGAGCAATTCTGATAACTTGCATAATCTTTTGTTTATTAAGCGTCTTCTCAATGCCATCTATCTTCTCCATGGCCTCGTCAAATCTGTTTACCACATCTTGCTGTCCAATCATCATTTGCTGAAACTTATCATGTAGCATTTGTTAGTCATGTTCTCCCAATCAGTCTCATCGACATGATCCTACCATGGTTAGCGACAATAGAAACACACAAGAATATGATCCTCTGAGACTACTAAGAAGTGGTGGTGGTGGGTATCACAAATCCGTCAAGCAAATCTCAAATTCTTACAGTTCTTACCCGGACGGCGGTGATCGGCAACCGTTGTAGTCAAAACTCTCAAAGCTTGGATATAGCGATTACGGGGAGAATCAAGCATGCAGCGTAGATGTATGTGGAGCTGGGAAGGCTTATAATATGGTAGCAAAAAGTCGGCAATAATCAATTGAGAGATGCAAAGTTGAATAAGCGCTCAGCAATGATCTTGTCTTTGGTCTAGGCTGAACCGTGCTAGAGGCGAGCCTAGAACACTAACAAAATCACGGGCTGCCGCGTAAACAAGGGAGGAGCACACTCTGAATTTTTTTTCGCTCTTTTTTTTTTTGCTTTTTTTTTTTTTGCTGCTCTTTTTTTTTTTTTTGCGAAAATCACTATAATGGCGAGTGTCTCAAAACTCTTCCCAGTCAAGCCTTAGGATGGAACAAATTTTTTCGACCAATTTTTTTTTTATTGCTGGACCCAAGTCCTCTGAAGCGGGTCAAAAAACTTTCTATGGAAATGGCTCAATACGCTTAGAAACACTAAAAATAGGATAGCAGAAATTTTTTTTGTCCCGTCGTTTTGGAAAATTTTGGGCCTAGCGGAGGTGGTTTCGGACTTTTTTTTTTTTGGAAACAACCTCTTCTACGGATGGAAAAGATTCTGGAATCGAAACCTACTCGAACGGAAACGAATCGGAAAACTAGATGGATCGAAAACAAACCTAATATGCAAGGAACTTCGGTTGGTGGTGGATATATGGTGGTGATATATGGTGGTGGTGGTATATGGAGCGGTGGTGGTATATGGATACAGATGAGCGGTGGTGGTATATGGATATGGATTGTGGCGGTGGCGGATAAGCGGTGGTGGTAGATGGCGAGGCGATGATGATGGTGCGTGGCGGCGTGACAACTTATGACCCGAACTTCGAAACTCTAAAGACTAGACTAAGACCAGCAACTAGACACGGCGATGCAACATAAATTCAACAAAGCAAATCTGAAAAGATTATGCAAAGGCTCAGATTGGTTGGATAGGATGAACTAACCTAATTTTTTTGTGGCTTTTTCGTGGACTATAGGTATGAAGAACAGACTCGATCTAAACTCTGAAAAACTGTAAAATCTCACGAGCAACTGGAAATCGATACCACTTGATAGAGCAAAGGTGTCCGTCTTTCGATGAGATGGTGGATTTCGCTTTGGTGGAAGTCGACTTTGCGATCCGACTCTGACGTCTTGAGGGCGTCGCGCCATAATGTCGCTAAACCAACTCCGAGATGGTAGAAACAATCGGTATACTCTTGTTCATAAGGATAAAAATATTACTTTGCTTCCTATGACTCCCTGAGTCCATTTTGAAAGATGATATTAATAGAGCTAATAAAGCAAAACAGGAGAAAAATAAGAGTGAAAATCAGATTGTGGCAAAAGAATTTGAGCAACACATGAAGCCTAATAATAAACCATCTCTGTTGCTTCGAAATTAAATTGAAAAGTGCATGTTTACTTGCCACCAAATCTGATATTGATGAGCTAGATTTTAGCAAATCTATTTGCTATGCTTTTGTGTGCAAAGAGGCATTATTTTCATTCGAGGACGTGCCTTCCTCTTTGCCCCTGCTGTCACTAACATTTTGCAGAGTTCGCCGACGTCTTTCCACAAGACGTGCCACCGGATTACCACCTATTCGAGGATTGAGCATCAAATTGACTTAATTCCGGTGCATCATTACCCAACCGTGCGCCATACCGCACCAATCCAGAGGAGACGAAGGAGATTATCGTCAAGTACGGAGCTGCTCGACAAAGGTTATATACGAATCCCTTAGTCCTTGTGCTGTTCCTATTATTCTAGTGCCGAAAAAGGATGGTACGTCACGTATGTGTGTTGATTGTAGAGGCATCAATAATATTACTATTCGTTATCTTCACCCTATTCCTAGGCTAGATGATATGCTTGATGAATTGAGTGGCTCTACAATATTCTCCAAAGTTGATTTGCGTAGTGGATACCATCAAATTCGTATGAAATTGGGAGATGAATGGAAAACAGCATTTAAAACTAAGTTTGGATTATATGAGTGGTTAGTCATGCCTTTTGGGTTAACTAATGCACCTAGTACTTTCATGAGATTAATGAACGAAGTTTTACGTGCTTTCATTGGACGATTTGTGGTAGTCTATTTTGATGATATACTGATTTATAGCAAATCTTTGGAAGAACATTTGGAACATTTACGTGCTGTTTTTAATGCTCTACGTGATGCACGCTTGTTTGGTAACCTTGGGAAGTGCACCTTTGCACCGATCGAGTATCTTTTCTTGGCTATGTTGTTACTCCACAGGAATTGAAGTTGATAAAGCCAAGATTGAAGCTATTGAGAGTTGGCCGCAGCCCAAAACGGTCACACAAGTGAGGAGTTTCCTTGGCCTCGCTGGTTTCTATAGGCGTTTTGTGAGAGATTTCAGCACCATTGCTGCACCTCTCAACGAGCTTACAAAGAAGGATGTGCCTTTTGTTTGGGGTACCGCACGGAAGAAGCCTTCACGGTATTGAAAGATAAGTTGACACATGCTCCTTTACTCCAACTTCCTGATTTTAATAAGACTTTTGAGCTTGAATGTGATGCTAGTGGAATTGGATTAGGAGGTGTGTTATTACAAGATGGCAAACCTGTTGCATACTTTTCGAAAAATTGAGTGGGCCTAGTCTGAATTACTCTACTTATGATAAAGAATTATATGCTCTTGTTAGGACTTTAGAAACATGGCAACATTATTTATGGCCCAAAGAATTTGTTATACATTTCGATCATGAATCTTTGAAACATATTAAAAGTCAAGCTAAACTGAATCGTAGACATGCTAAATGGGTTGAATTCATTGAGACTTTCCTTATGTCATTAAACACAAGAAGGGTAAAGAAAATGTTATTGCTGATGCATTGTCTCGTCGCTATACTATGCTTTCACAACTTGACTTCAAAATATTTGGTTTGGAGACCATCAAAGATCAATATGTGCATGATGCTGATTTTAAAGATGTATTGCAGAATTGTAAAGAAGGAAGAACATGGAACAAGTTTGTCGTTAATGATGGATTTGTGTTCGTGCTAACAAGCTATGCATTCCAGCTAGCTCCGTTCGTCTTTTGTTGTTGCAGGAGGCGATGGAGGAGGACTAATGGGACACTTTGGCGTGAAGAAGACGGAGGACGTACTTGCTACACATTTCTTTTGGCCAAAGATGAGACGGGATGTTGAGCGTTTTATTGCTCGCTGCACTACATGTCAAAAAGCTAAGTCACGACTCAATCCTCATGGTTTATATATGCCTTTGCCTGTACCTAGTGTTCCTTGGGAGGATATATCGATGGACTTTGTTTTAGGTTTACCTAGAACAAAGAAGGGGAGGGATAGCATATTTGTTGTCGTGGATAGATTCTCGAAAATGGCACACTTTATACCATGTCATAAAAGCGATGATCTTTGTCAATGTTGCTGATTTGTTCTTTCGTGAAATTATTCGCTTGCATGGTGTGCCAAATACTATTGTTTCAGATCGTGATACTAAATTTCTTAGCCACTTTTGGAGATGTTTATGGGCTAAGTTGGGGACTAAACTGCTTTTAGTACTACTTGTCACCCCAAACCGATGGACAAACTGAAGTAGTCAATAGAACATTGTCTACTATGCTTAGGGCTGTTCTAAAGAAAAATAAGAAAATGTGGGAGGAATGCTTGCCTCATATTGAATTTGCTTATAATCGCTCATTGCATTCTACTACTAAGATGTGCCCTTTTGAAGTTGTGTATGGTTTCCTACCTCGTGCACCTATTGATTTGTTGCCTCTTCCATCTTCGGAGAAGGTTAATTTTGATGCTAAAGAACGTGCTGAATTGATTTTAAAAATGCATGAGTTAACTAAGGAAAACATTGAGCGTATGAATGCTAAATATAAACTTGCTGGAGATAAGGGTAGAAAACATGTTGTGTTTGCACTGGAGATCTTGTTTGGTTACATTTGCGTAAGGATAGATTTCTGATTTGCGCAAATCAAAGCTAATGCCACGTGCTGCTGGTCCCTTTAAGGTGTTGGAGAAAGTAAATGATAATGCATATAAACTTGAGCTGCCTGCAGATTTTGGGGTTAGTCCCACTTTTAACATTGCAGATTTGAAGCCATATTTGGGTGAGGAAGATGAACTTCCGTCGAGGACGACTTCATTTCAAGAAGGGAGGATGATGAGGACATCAATACCATTGTTACACCCACAGCCCCTGCTGCTATACATCTTGGACCAATTACTAGAGCTCGCAAGACGCCAACTAAATTACCGTGTACTTTCGTTTCTTGGTAATGATTCTAATGTTCATGAGAATATGATGCTGCCTAAATTGGATACATTTGTTTTGCTTACAAATGAAGGGCCTAGCTTGGAGAAGGATGAACATTGGAGCAAGAACAAGCTGGAGACGATGGCATGCAAGGGGACAAGAATGGAGTTACAAGTGATGATTTCAGGACTTTGAAGCCACCATAATGAGTGCATGAAGCCTTGGACGAAATATACAAGATGCCACTTCGTAAATTTCGTCCAGAGGCTATTCTAGGTGCTGCGTCACCTTATTATTGGGCCAGGCCCATGTAATTTCGAAATACATTAGTATAGGCTATTTTTAGAGTCCGTATGAGTGGGGAAACAAGAGATAGGGTTAGTTTCGGACCCCTCCACCAAGGGCCACGAAATTCTCCCCCTCTTCCTCCATATATACAGCCCTTAGGGCACCGTTTAGACTTTGGGTTTTGTTTAGATTAAAAGTTCGCCATAGCTGCAACTTCGCGTACTTCGTTTGTGTTCAACGACCAGACCAAGGCGTCACAGAACCCCACCTTGATCAATAAAGCTTTCATCTTATATTCGCAATGATAGAGGCGGGGGTGTCCCGATCTTTCGATGAGATGATAACTATCGATTTGGTGGAGACGACTTTGACGATCCGACTACAAACGTGCATGACGTTGCGCCTTAGCAATCGCTAAACCAACTCCGAGAGGTTATTGACCACGCCGGAGCACAATCAACCTGACCACGAAGGTCTATTCCTGCAAGCAATCGAAGAACAAGCAAGAATATAATAAAAGCAATCTGAATATTGCGAGTATGTATGAAGTATTGATAAAGGTGGGGATCCGAAAGCGGTCTTGGTCTGGTCGTTGGACACAAACGAAGTACACGAAGTTGCAATGGCTAACTTTTAACTAAACAAATCCCTAGGAAAAAGCTACTAGATGGATCTACTTATATAGGAGCAAGGGGTGGCGGCCAAGGAGGTGGGAGGACGTCCCAAGGCAGCCTAAAACTAACCCTAGGTCGTACAAGGCTCATGGGCCCAAGTGGAGGTGACGTAGCACCTTTGGACTTGTAGTTTGACTCGGATTCTGCTGCAGCGTCAGATTGTTTCGTCCACAACTCAACGCTCCGGACGGATTTTAAGGTGATTCCAATTGTGCTGGAAAGAGCATGAAATCTACTTTCGAACAAAAAAAGAATCACCCAATTCGGAGTCCGTATGAAAAAGTTGTTGGCGTTTTAAGTCAGGTATGTCTGTGCAGTCCGAATCTGAGTCCAAAACGTGAGAGACTTGGACTCTATCTTCTCTTGGGCCAAAAGTGACGTGAGAGAACTTTTTGAACAGCAAATAAACATCTCTTTCTTCCTTATCTTCATATGTGGATTGTACAAATGTCCCGTACACCTGCAATTAGACAAAACACAAAAGTGTGTGAAGTATTTTTGTTCTGGATAACATAAATAGATTATTGAATAGTTTGCACTAGAAATCACCTGACAAATATGCATGTATGCAATATTTTTGGTCATATCCAAGGTAGTCATGTCCTCATCATCCTCCCCTTCTTGAAAATAAAGCCGTCCTCGGCGTTGCTTAATCTGAAATGTGGCTAACAAAAAAGACAAGGTGTACATGTTGTATATGTATATGTCATCCATTTTTACTTCCCTCGATTTTTGCATATATGACACATGAATAGATGAGTAACTTGCATAGTACATAAAATCTAAAGCCAAAAAATTAGCACAAGAAGTAGAAGGCATGAAAATATTGCAACTCAGTTTGCACATATAAATGAAGCTCTTATTCATTTCAAAAGATTGACAATGTTCATCATTAAACCATCCCGACATTGGTGAATAAACCTTATTTGAATCAAATTTACATGCTACAACATGCTTAGATAAGCAAACATGCAATGAGTCATTCGATACAGAATCATCACCAAGATTAGAGGTCATATCAAAATGATTAAACATTGATTCTTTTGCATCAACAGTTAATTCAATGGGTGCACTCAAAATTGTTGGTATTTCAGTTGTTTGATCACATGACGCATTCATGACAGTTTCAAGATTCTCTAAAATAGGTGATGTTCTCAAATCACCAGGTAACTCAACACATGATGCATTCAAGTTAACTACGGATGCATCATTCTCATGTAAAGTTATATCATCAATACCTTTACTGTTACCTTGTCGCAAAGACGTAGCCGATGTAGGTACAGGACGTAGACAATGCACCATGCTCTTGAGATGATGCTGCGCCACAATCTGAGGTGGGGCTGCTCTAGTAGGTGCAACGGTGGAGGAACCAACCGCGGTGGTGAGCATGAACTGAATAGTAGTTGTTGTAGTCACCCAATGCATCCTCCTCAGAATGTCTCTCAAAGGTACAAGCACGAACATACATACCGGTAATGCAACGAGGAATATACTGAAATCTTGCCTGAATATCATGGTTCAAACCACCAAAAAATCTATTCATTGTATCATCCTCAGATTCTTCTATGTCACAATGATGCATATAAGATTTGAACTCTTGGTAGTAAGTATGAACAGTGTTATTGCCTTGTTTAAATTGTTCAAATTTGCGAAGCAATTCACGACGATGGCAAAAACTGTTTTCTCATTACATCTTTCAAATCTTTCCAAGTTGTGGGCTGGTTATCAATGTTTTTCTTACAATGCACACTCCACCAAACAGAAGCAAAACCAGTAAATGCTCTAGTGGCAGCTCGTACTCGCTCAAGTTCAGAAAAAACATGCTGACTAAAAACTTGTTCTACTTCAAGATCCCAAGCTAGATAAATAGCAGGATTAAATCTACCCTCAAATGACGGTAAAGAGCTAACCTGGCCATGTGCTTGTGTGTGTTGTCCCAACTCACGTGATGGTGAAGATGTGTTAAATCGTCCAAGAACTTCTATCTTGAAACCTGTCATGATTAGTAGAAACAAGAAACAAAATTCGAGAATAATGTTCCTATGAACTACTAGGATGTGGTTGTAAAGTGCTCACATAAAGCAAATATCAATATCTTACAAGTTCTTACCATGCGGCGGTGGTGACAGCAACCAGCGGTGTCAAGTAACTCAAGATTGTGTAAAGTGATTGCCAGGGGAACGTACGTATACACGGTGTAGAAATATGTGGAGCTGGGTTGGCTATATATGGTAGCAAAAGATTAGCAATAATCAATTCAAAGATGCAATGTTGAATAAACGCTCAACGACGCAGATCTGTGCTGGTCCTAGGCTAGACCGGACTAGAGACGCGAGCCTAGAACACTAATGAGGTCACGGCATAGCACAACTAGCATCAATGAAGGATACTAAGTAGCTCTTGACAGCAAGATATAAGTGAAGATCACAATGGTAGTGAAGATAATTATGAAAAACAACTACCAAGCAGGACATACAACAACTCTCTCTCCAACTTTCCTCTTGAAAAGTTTGAGCCAATTTTATGATAAATTCTTTCAAATAATGCTACTAACTCAAGTTTTCCAATGCAAAAAGAATCACTCAATTCCGAGTTGATATGAGGAGTCAAAGAATTCTAAAACTGGCCTGAAAAATTGGAACAAGCTGTGTTCACGAACTTCAGAGGGCAAAAAGACCTATTTAGAAGCCGATTTTGAGGTGTCAAATATTGAACTTGCTTCTGCAACTATTTAGATGTGGCTCGTCGCTAGCTTTAATTTGAGTACTCACGGAGTCAAAACGGACTTCGTATGAGGAAGATACACCTGTTTTACTGAACAGTGCGCAAAACAGATTCCAATCCGAATTCAGGTACGAGATTGATTCTAGATAGATCCGATTTTTTTTTCTCTCTTTTTTTTCTCACACTTTTTTTTTTTTTCTCTCTCTTTTTTTTTTTTTCTTTCCTTTTTTTCTTTTTTTCTCTTTTTTCTCCCTCTTTCCAAGACAAACTAGATAAGATGCAGATTGGATCTGGCGAAGATGTGAATGACCTCAACTATGATTATGACAACGAACAGCGCGTAGCACGTGGTGGAAATTAATAGATGGCATGGTGGACAACGAAAGGCATAATGATGCAGCGGCAGCGTGACTAATGTGAACAGAACTCGAAACTCTAAAGGAACTAGACACTAAGACCAGCAACTCAACACGACGATGCAACCGATAATTCAATAATGCAACCAATGAAAAGAAAATTGCAAAGGCTCAGAGTGGCTTGGACAAAGGGTGAATAGATCTAACTATTTTTTGTGGCTTTTTCTTGGACAATAGGTAAGAAAATAAATGTAATTTAGGGAAAACTGGAAATTCTCACCGAGCAACCTGAAAACTGATACCACTTGATAGAGGCGGGGGTGTCCCGATCTTTCGATGAGATGATAACTATCGATTTGGTGGAGACGACTTTGACGATCCGACTACAAACGTGCATGACGTTGCGCCTTAGCAATCGCTAAACCAACTCCGAGAGGTTATTGACCACGCCGGAGCACAATCAACCTGACCACGAAGGTCTATTCCTGCAAGCAATCGAAGAACAAGCAAGAATATAATAAAAGCAATCTGAATATTGCGAGTATGTATGAAGTATTGATAAAGGTGGGGATCCGAAAGCGGTCTTGGTCTGGTCGTTGGACACAAACGAAGTACGAAGTTGCAATGGCTAACTTTTAACTAAACAAATCCCTAGGAAAAAGCTACTAGATGGATCTACTTATATAGGAGCAAGGGGTGGCGGCCAAGGAGGTGGGAGGACGTCCCAAGGCAGCCTAAAACTAACCCTAGGTCGTACAAGGCTCATGGGCCCAAGTGGAGGTGACGTAGCACCTTTGGACTTGTAGTTTGACTCGGATTCTGCTGCAGCGTCAGATTGTTTCGTCCACAACTCAACGCTCCGGACGGATTTTAAGGTGATTCCAATTGTGCTGGAAAGAGCATGAAATCTACTTTCGAACAAAAAAGAATCACCCAATTCGAGTCCGTATGAAAAAGTTGTTGGCGTTTTAAGTCAGGTATGTCTGTGCAGTCCGAATCTGAGTCCAAAACGTGAGAGACATGGACTCTATCTTCTCTTGGGCCAAAAGTGACGTGAGAGAACTTTTTGAACAGCAAATAAACATCTCTTTCTTCCTTATCTTCATATGTGGATTGTACAAATGTCCCGTACACCTGCAATTAGACAAAACACAAAAGTGTGTGAAGTATTTTTGTTCTGGATAATATAAATAGATTATTGAATAGTTTGCACTAGAAATCACCTGACAAATATGCATGTATGCAATATTTTTGGTCATATCCAAGGTAGTCATGTCCTCATCACGCAATATCCAGATTGCAATCTCAGTTTCTTGCTTGTTCTTCGTTTGCTCGCAGGAAACAGACCTTCGTGGTCAGGTTGATCGTGCTCCGGCGTGGTCAATAACCTCTCGGAGTTGGTTTAGCGATTGCTAAGGCGCGACGTCCTCGCACGTTCGTAGTCGGATCGTCAAAGTCGACTTCCACCAAAGCGAAATCCACCATCTCATCGAAAGACGGGACACCTTTGCCTATATCATCATGTATGCCTTCACGTAACCAAAATGTCGCATAACGACATCGCCTTGTGAAACCTCCAAAATGAAAGGACATGACAAACACTCGGAAAAACAAATGAGGATAGCGGAAATGCAAAACCTATCATTCGTGTGGTAAGATACCGAACAAGTGTATGCATCATGCTCATCATAAGAAAGTACAAGGGAGCATTTCAGAGTATGGAGGCATATGATGTAAGAACATCCAAATACAAGAGGCTCAATCAAACAAGCATGCATCACAAGTATAGTGTCCAAGTCTCCGAGATCAATAAGCATAGCAAGTTGGCACTCAATACAAGGTGATATGAGAGATGCAACTAATGGAGACAAGAGACAATGATCATGACAAATCAAGTGAGAGGCATGAGCATATATGTCATCAACCCAAGAAAGCAAGTAATAGTGGAACATGGGTGATGCAACATAACAAGCAATCATAACAATCAAGTTAAGCAAGCTAGTAGTGCGAAGATGCAACATACTAGAAGGAATCATGGCAAGTATGTCATGTGTGCAAATAGTGGGCATGAATAATTCACATGACATATCACAAGCATGAAAGCAAGATGTGAGAAAAATATCATCAACGTATTTGTTAGAGGCCATATGTAAATAGCAATGTAACATCATGACTCTCCCAACACAACAAGCATCAATAGTATGGGGCACATGATAAACATGGCAATAGCAACAAGGATCTCCACCAAGCATGCAAATACACAATGGGATATCATAATGGTTCATCATGGGTAAATGCAAGCAAGGGTCACGATTGCATGGCAAAGGCATAGAAGCAAGCATAGCATGCAAAGTGAACACGGTAAAATGAGCATAAGGTGACAAGTGGTAAATGGCCCATAGCCATGTGAGAGCCAAGTAGAGGAGTTGCGCGTAGTCCTTGTGCGAAGGGGACGGTGGTAAGGATAGTCCACGGGATCCCAAAGCATCCTTGCTCTCAAGAGCTCGTTTCGTCAACTCTTGGGATTGAGAGGTTGACGAGTATACGTGAGTACCTACACAAAACAAAGGCAAAGGGAAAATTGTGTGTGCGTGGTAGATGTACACATCATCCATCATGATGCGCACGTGCGTGTGTTTGTTAGCACAAAATAGCCAATGCTCAAATAAATGAGATGCGTGATATAGAAACATGTCATCCATCATGAGAGGATTGTTATGACGTATCGCATAATGGAGACTCAAATTGTGTAATGCATCATGAGAAATATCTAGAGCATTGTTATTCATGGAATGCATATGGTGCACTTGATCATGGGAATCATGCAAAGTATGGAATGCATCAAGATCTCCTAATATATAGGAGGAAACTATGGGGGTCTCCTCATGAGCAAGAGTAGTAACATCACGTGGAGAGTATTGACAACATCCAAAACAATGCATATTTGGGACAATGTGATCATGGCATGACATATTGGATGAATTATGCAAATCATGTAAAGGAGCATGGCAATATCATCACATGAAAAGCAAAAGCCAATGACCATCATCTCGTCATCTATGCCATAAGTGCAAATGGGATTGATTTTAATGGGGCATGCATAGTTACTATGTTGAGATTGAAATGAAGCAATATGGGAGATCTCACTCATAGCATATGACAAGTTCAATGGATTGTCAAACATGAAGTGACCAATAGAATTTTCACATGATATCCTATGAAGCATAACATCACAACTAGCGAACTCAACATGCTCATCATCATATTCATCATAAATAGGTAAGTCAAGGCATGAAGAAGTCTCACTAGCATGAAGCATGGTAATAGGTTGGTCATCATCATGGGAGCAATCATCGTCAAGAGAGTCCACTAGTGGGACAAGAGAAGCACCATCACCTATGTTACCTTTGGAGTGTCGCTCATGTGTTGTAGGTGAGGTGTTGAAGATCGTCTCGTTGTCATCTTCATGTTGATGGAACCATGTGGGGGGTGCATCATCGTCCATCATGGCCATCTTATTGTCCATTGGAGGAATGGACTCATCGAGGATAGGCATGTCGTCAAGTAGGAGAGCTAGCACCATAGAAGAAAACACACTAGGAGTAGAGGTTAAGTCGTTAGAAATCATAGTGGCCTCGCGTGCCGTGTCAACTACCTCACTCTCTAAGTGTTGTGGCTCACTCACTCCCTCAAGGATGCTCTCACTCATATGTTTGTTGGAGTCACTCAAATGGCGCTCAACCTCACATAGGATGTGTGGCATGCTCTCATGTGTGGGGCTAGTGGTGGTCACACTCATCCTCTCATAGGAGATGCGCTCAATGTCACGTATGGTGGAGTCACTCATGTCACTCATGGGGTGGTGGCTCTCCTCACATGGCACTTGGGGCATCTCGACATATGTGGGTGTCGGAGGGATATAGGTGCAAATGTCTCCATGCTCAATTCCTATCGTCGCCTTGGTTGAAGGGGTAGTCCCATGCTCAACCTTCTTGTCACCGTCTTGTGGTTGGAGGCCCATATGATGTGGCACCTCATAGCTCGTCTCCATGACCGAAGGGAGTTTCCCATGCTCGGCCATCTTCCTTGAGGGCTTCCGAAGATGGACGTGTCACCCTCTCTCGTAGGTAGTCGCCTTGGACTTGATGAAGTCGATGTAGGCGTACTCGTGGGAAGTAGGCGAAGATGCCGTACATCCAAAGGCGAAGATGCCTTGATAGCACTTGGCGAAGATGCCAAAGTGGTTGGTGTAGCCGTAGCGCCGTCTTGGTGGTGGTCGTCTCGCGGTCTTCTTTTGTGCTCTTGAAGCTTGGATTTGGCGTGAAGTAGGGCTTGTTGGGACTTGTGCACTTGCTCTTGTGGATCATCTACATGATGATGATGTTGTTGTCGTGCTTGAGCTCGTAGTAGATGTCGTTCGTCGTCGTCGTGCACATGTTGCTTGGAGGTGACTTGGCCTTCATGGCGATCTGGATCGTGAACGTGATGATGATCGCCATGTAGATGTGGACGAGGACGATTTGCTCTTGCATCTTTTTCGCACTCCGAAGACTTGTGGCTTGACCGTCGTCGACTTGAGGATGATGAAGGGGAAGAAGACTTGATCAAGGCTCTAATCTCCTCCATCCTTGCATCTTGCTCCTCTTTATGTGCGGCAAGCTTCTTGTCGATGTAGTCCCTTTTCCTTGCTTCGGAGTGACGAATGTCGATGGAGATGTTCTCGATGCGCTCTCGCAATCTTGATTGTCGCCTTGCATTTGTCGTTGTAGATCAAGATGGACGCTTTGGAGAAGTAGTTGTTCACGCCGTCGTTGTTGTCGTGAGACCGGAGAGGGAATGCCTTGCCTATCCATCACAAGACTCGAGCAAATATGAGTGGGAGAAAGAGAAGAACGATACCAATGTACCTTTGACCAAAGTTGAAGATGAATCAAGTTCACTCAAATGTGGACGATGAAATAGCACTATTGGTACCGATCCTTGTCGATTCTC
>JAHHZJ010000913.1:0-55758 GCA_021437245.1 Aegilops speltoides
GTTAAGTCGCGATAATCGTAGGGGCCACACGAGGCATAGAGCTCGCATGCAGCAGCGGGGTGTTCAACGATGAGTTCCCATGACGACGAGTCATTGTTCCATGTTAAAAACTTCCACTTGCCAGTGTAGTTAAGCACCACACGTCCACACGCATGAACGGTGAGTTGTCGGAGATTGTGAACATGAAGTAGAACTCATCTCCAGAGTTGACAGCAGTTTCATATAACATGGTGCTGGTGTTGGTTAGGTACCTGCCACCGGACACTGTGACACCACTCCACACAGTGATGCGGCAGTATGGTCTGGTCTTGTTCCAGGTTGCCAATAGAAGGTCTGGGGAACTAGGGTCTCTGCTGAATGAGAAGTCTGAAGAAGATGGGTCATCCAGGCCCTTCCAAGCAACAAGACGCCCGACAACGTGTGCCCTGTAGCTCACCAAAACTCTCATGCTTGGAAGGATGGTATCGGTCAGATGATCAAGCTCAACCATATGTCCTGGTCGTCCAACGACTGGAGGACAAAGTTCCCTGAGTTGAGTAGTACAGCATAAGCTCCTGCCGCTCCAAAGAGTGATATTGCTTGCTGCCATCCAAATATTATGGCCTTGAGTCGAGATAATACCATGCGAGAATTGTTAGTTACGGTGAGCAACGGGACGAACGGTTGGTGATTGGATTGTCTCGGATGGCAATCCACACGACGGTCCGTGGCGGGAGCTGTGGTACCATATACCAAGGTAAAAGCTAAAGCTCTTGCTGGAGCTGGTGGGGAGAAGAAGCCGAGAGCAAAATTCCGCCCTTGGAGATGAGCATGTCGCCGGGAGTGAGTGGCTTTGAATGTGTGAGCTGGTCATCGACTTGCAGATGGAAATCAAGAATATGAGGATGAAGATGGAAATATAGTCCCTAGCCATTATGCCGTTTCCTCCCACCCAAGGGAAGAAAATAGCACATAGATTTATACAAATAAGCGAGGTGTAAGGTTCCTCAAACAGCTATTCGCACCAAGTGGATTTGTAGCAAGGAATTTTCTGTCCGTCCAATCAAAACTCTAGTCTCGTAGCCCATTTGGAACGGAAACAATAATGGAGGTTGACGAAGTCTAAATTTAATGGGACTAGTGATTGATAAAGGCACAGCAAGGTCGAGCTGGAGGAGACCAGATGGCCGGCAGACGACCGGCAGGAGAGCAGACTCCAAGTCTCGAACGCCTGAAGAAAATCTGTACACTGCTTTGAATCAATGAACTTTGGACCGAGAGGCGAGAGGGAAAAACCTCACGACCCGTGGATTTTGCCAAAGCCACAAAAAAACTGTCATGACAAGTAATATTGTAGAATACACAATATAGTCATATATCATAGTTTAAGAGAACACTTTAGTTTAACAACTCTCTTATGTTTAGCACTTACACATAACACTACAATAACTGTATACAACATATATATGTTCAATGAGAGTGCTAGTTGTAAAGTAGGGTCTAGTATATTGTCCTTGTACACGTATTTGTATACGTATGCAATTGTAATTGTGATCATCCATATATTGAGATGTGAGGCTGGATGTCAACCACCCACGCAAAACCCTAAACCCTGTGTTTCAACTTGGTATCGAGCAGTCGGGCCGCCGCCAAGAAGTCCCGCGCGCCGCCCGATCCTCTCTGCGTGATAGCCACCGCTTCCAATCGCTGCTTCACGTACGAGAGAAATCCATCCAGAGGAATCCATTCAGCTGCTTGCTAGCTAGCGAGCTAGCTTTGCCTGTATACTGCCGCCGCTTCCGATCGCTGCTGCCGCGCGTGCCATCTTCCGCGCCGCCGCCGCGTCTTGTTCCGCTGCTGCTGCGCGCTGCTCGATCCGCGCCGCCGCTGCGATGTCATCCTCCGCTATGTACGCCGGCCAGACTGCCGGCGCCTCGTCTCTTCCCCCATCGCCATGATCCCCGCCGCGCTCATCGTCCCGACGATCTCTGTCCGCCTCGGTCGCCACAACTTCATGCTCTGGGGGGGGGGCATCACCAGCACCATTCTTGCAGGTGCCAACCTCCACGGACACCTCGATGGCACCAAGGCGGCACCGGCCAAAACACTCGCTGTCGGCACCGGCGACGCCGCCACTACCGTTACCAACCCGGAGTACCACCAATGGTGGGTTCAAGATCAGCGCGTCAAGGGGCTTCTTATCACCTCCATGGATGAGGATATTGCATGCCAACTCATTGGTTGCGAGTCAGCGCATGCGGTGTGGACAGCCGTCGCCGCCATGTTCGGCGCCTAGAGCCGCGCCAATGTCCGCCACATCCGGCGGCAACGATCGGCCGAGGAAGGACGATCTGTCCGCCGCGGAATACATGCACAAGATGAAGGCCCTGGCCGACACTATGGCTGCCGCCGGCTCTCCGATCCGCGATGATGAGCTTATCGATCACATCCTCATCGTCCTTGGCTCCGCCTACAACTCCATCGCCGCCTCCTTGGGCGTGAGTAGCGCACCCATGCCCTACTCCAGTTTTTACTCATTGGTTCTGTCCTTCGAGGCGCTGCAGGCACAAAAGAGTGCAGTGGAGGGGTGGTCTCCCTCCGCCAACGCCGTGACCCGTTCGGGTTTGTATGGCGCGGGCGGACGCACGCCCTACTCCGATCCCTATCCCTCCCAAGGAAGGGGGCGCCTGGCTGATGGACATGGCCAGCCAGGGCAGAGCCGCCAGGGCGGTAATGGCGGCAACACCGGCGGCCGTGACCGCAATGCTGGTTATGCCGGCAATGGCCGGCAAGGTGGAGGGGGCAACGTCGGCAAGGTGGAGGGGGCAACGTCGGAAACAACGGCGGAGGAGGTAGGCGTCGCAAATGTTGGCGTCCCCAGTGCCAAATTTGCAAGAACTGGGGCCATGAAGCCGACGACTGCCGCAAGCGCTATGATCAGGATCACAACTTCCACTCCACCAACTTGGCCTCCACCAACACCGTCGACTTTCCTTGGGTGCTGGATACCGGGGCTACGGATCACTTGAGTAATGATCTTGAGCGCCTCCAGGTTCACGAGCGCTATGACGGCAAGGATCAGGTTCAGGTGGCCAATGGTGCAGGTTTGTCTATTTCCCACATTGGTCATTCGTGTTTACCCGGTTGATCTCTTAAAATGCGTAACATCCTTCATGTTCCACACATCAGCCAGCATCTTCTCTCTTTTTATCGTCTTCTTTGCGATAATGACGTGTTTGTTGAATTTCACCGTCGCTTTTTCCTTGTTAAGGACAAAGCAACCAGGCGCGTCATCCTTCACTGTAGAAGTTACGGGGGCAGGGGGTCTATCCAATGCCCTTCGCTCGTGCGTCATCTTCATCGTCTCACCGTGCCTCCTTCGATGTTCGAGTTTCGTCGTCGCAATGGCATCAACATCTTGGTCATCCTACAAATAATGTCGTCACTTCCATTGTTCGGAGTCATGAACTTCCTTGTTCTAGTTCAAATAATTCATCGTTAGTTTGTGATGCCTGTCAGCGTGCTAAGAGTCATCAACTACCTTATTCTACTTCGTTTCATATCACTACTATACCTCTTGAATTAATACATTCAGATGTTTAGGGTCCCGCTCTTGCTTCGTCACGAGGGTACAAGTATTATGTTAGTTTTATTGATGACTACACGCGCTTCACCTGGATTTATTTGCTTAAACACAAGTCTGATGTTGAGCAAGTTTTCTACAACTTTCAGGCTCATGTCGAACGCCTTCTGGATTATAAAATCAAGGCCGTTCAGTCCGACTGGGATGGTGAATACCACAAACTCCATCGCTACTTTCAACGCACGGGCATCTCTCACCAAGTGTCATGTCCACATACCTCTCAGCCAAACGGTATTGCCAAGCGCAAACACCGACATTTGGTTGAGACCGGCCTTGCTTTGCTTGCGCACTCCTCTCTTCCACTTTGGTTTTGGGATGAGGCTTTTCTTACGGTATGTTACCTCATCAACCGTATGCCCACTCCAGTTCTCAACAAGGACACACCTCTGTTTCGTCTGCTTCATGTTCAGCCCAACTACTCCTCCCTTCAGATTTTTGGGTGTGCTTGCTAGCCTAGTCTCCGCAAGTACAATGCTCACAAGCTTGAGTTCCGTTCTAGGATGTGTGTCTTCCTTGGCTATAGTCCTTTGCATAAGGGTTATAAGTGTCTTGACTGTACCTTCGGTCGGATATACATCTCTCGTGATGTTGCTTTCGACGAGACTGTGTTTCCTTACTCCCAACTCGGCGAGACTGTACCTTCGGTCGGATATACATCTCTCTTGCTGTGTCTCGTGGTTGGAGCCTCCGACAGATTGATGTGAGCAATGCCTTTTTACATGGGTTCCTGGCTGAAGATGTGTATATGCAGCAGCCACCCGGGTTCGAGGATGCCACGTATCCCTCTCATGTCCGCAAATTTCAGCGGTCTATTTATGGTCTCAAGCAGTCGCCCCGTGCCTGGTATGCTCATTTGAGTCAGCGCCTTTCACAACTCGGTTTTGTTGCCTCCCGATCAGATGCATCTCTGTTCATCTTCTCTCAGGGTGCTATACAAATATACATGTTGGTGTACGTTGATGATATTGTGATTGCTGGCTCTACCCCCGCTGTGGTGGATCGTCTTGTGCAGTCATTGTCTGCTAGCTTTCCCATCAAAGATTTGGGTCACCTTGAGTTCTTTCTTGGTTTGGAAGCGTCCTTTCATTCAGGGGGCATGACCTTGACGCAGAAAAAGTATGCTTTGGACCTTCTTCATCGCGTCAACATGGAGAATTGCAAGGCCACTTCCACTCCGCTTGCTACATCCGAGAGTCTCTCAAGTCATAGTGGTGCACTACTGGGTAGAGATGACTCCTTTCGGTATCGCAGTGTGGTTGGAGCACTTCAGTATTTGACCCTCACTCGTCCCGATATCTCCTTCGCAGTGAACAAAGTGTGTCAGTTCCTGTCTCCGCCAAGGGAGGATCATTGGGAAGCAGTCAAGCGTATTCTGAGATATGTCGAAGGTACGCTAGACATGGGACTACGGATTCGTAAGTCCAGATTTACTGGAGTGAGTATATTCACCGATGCAGACTGGGCAGGCTGTGTTGATGGTAGGCGCTCTACTGGTGGTTTTGCTATATTTGTTGGACCCGATCTTGTATCTTGGAGCTCGAAGAAGCAACCCACAGTCTCGAGGTCAAGCACCAAGGCAGAGTATAAGGCATTGGCCAATGGCGCGGTTGAAGCCATTTGGATAGACTCAGTTCTCACAGAACTTGGAGTCCCACGGCAGCGCACTCCTATATTGTGGTGTGATAACTTAGGGGCACACATTGAGATTGATTTCCATTTTGTGAGAGAACGAGTAGCTGCTTGTGAACTGGAAGTCAGGTTTATTTCTACAGATGATCAGTTAGCGGATGTATTTACTAAACCCGCTACTAGACAAATCCTAGACCGCTTTAGGACCAATCTGAATCTTGTATGTAGTTCAGACTGAGGGGGCATGTAAAGTAGGGTCTAGTATATTGTCCTTGTACATGTATTTGTATACGTATGTAATTGTAATTGTGATCATCTATATATTGAGACGTGAGGCTGGATGTCAACCACCCACGGAAAACCCTAAACCCTGTGTTTCAACTCTAGTATGATAGAACTACACACACGATCTTGGGAACAACACTGAAAAATGCTACGTTGACTAGGGGATGTTGAATCACTGATAGATGTTGTACTTATTATCTAATTCGCGATCTACTACTTTGCGAAGTAACAATATGTGAATGTCTTCCCAGCTTGCATCCTTAATTCTGCTGCAATGTCTCCAACAGGCAACCAAAATACGTTCGGTGTGCCTCGTCGATGACCATATGGATGAAGGGTGTGTCATTTCTTAACATGGTCATCTTGACCTCGAATGTGTAGGAAGTCAACTATTCCTCAACAAGGGATGCATTGAGCAAAATTGAAAGAAAACAACAATTAGAAAAATTTGGGCACAACTTTATATATGTGAGCAACTCATCAGCCACAACAAGGTGAATTAATACGTACCGTCCTCTTCAAAAAGTTCTTCTGAAGATCTAGGCAGATTTCGTTGGAAGTGATAACCACCTGGTGGCACACACCTACCCTGATGAAGCCACACCATGGACAAACTTGCTTCATTGTCTATATTCATGTTAAAAAATTAAATAAATAACATATAGTTCATGACATTATTTATACACTATAACACAATTAGCACATCGATAATATAAGCACAAAAAATTTATGAATCGACGGACAAATTAGGTATGACTTTTGTTAAAAAATATATCTAAAATGACTCCTCCAGCCATGACAGCGACCTCCTGCGCTGCCACCGGTGCCGTGGACGACGCCGTCGCCTTCCTCTCGGTGGCCAGGGCTGGAGGCCGTGGTCGATTTGGATCGGAGTGATGGCGTGGCTTCTTAAACTATGTCCATGCCCGGATTGCTCGACTGGAGGAATCACGGCAATCATAGTGGATTTGAAGAATTTTGCTGGTAGAATCACACGCCCAATATATTTTTTTGAGGCCGCTCTCGCTTTGACCATCATGGGCTTTCGGCTGCGTCACATAGACGTGGAGGGGATGGGCCATAAAGCAATTGAGAGATAAGCGGCGACGCGCAATTTGCGGCGAACTTAGGGAGCCTACGGCGGCTCGGCTGCATTGGCCTCCGCCAATGTGGCGCGCCAACAGATCAGAGATGTACTTGCCGTGGTCGCGCAGCCACGGAGCCAACGCGGGGAAGGACGAGGAGGCAGTCTGGCCGTGCTCTGGCGCCGACGGGCCATTGAAGCCAAGTTAATCGTGGTGATTCAACACTCTAGGATCTTCGGAGTCCTGTCTTGAGACAAGGTACTAATACGGATTTAGATTTATGTCCTCAATTTAATTTGGCATAAGGGGATTTTGAGTTTGTATACTTTGTTTGATGAATCAAAAAGGCGTGTGCTAGGCGATCCAACTGTAAAGTAACAAACTACTAGGCGTTCAAACTGTAAAAAGTGACAATCTAATCCAGTAAGACATATATCATGATTGTATTCTCATAATTGAAATCGAATAAATCTCCTGCATCAATAAAAAAGATATATTCAGTAGGACATATCAAGTAAGAGGGCAAGGGTACGGCTGACAATGGCTGCACCTCTGTTATTCACAACTTTC
Source organism: Aegilops speltoides (assembly GCA_021437245.1). NCBI lineage: Eukaryota > Viridiplantae > Streptophyta > Magnoliopsida > Poales > Poaceae > Aegilops > Aegilops speltoides. The sequence continues at coordinate 7,192 of JAHHZJ010000913.1, forward strand.
CTCTTATAATGAATTCACATTTATTATAAATACGTACACAAAAAATTCAGTTCACAGAGTAAGTCATAAACTTTACAACTAGCTATTAAAATCCAAATACACTATGTTTTATAACACCACTCCTGCAGAAATTTGTTATAAAACATCTAACGACCGTCGAGTGCTGTAATACTCATTGCATTCACGGAGTTTTCTTTGTTGTCCATTCCTTCTCCGGCTGCCCAATCACTTGGAGCAAAATATACAGGTTGCTTTGGAGCCGGAAGCAATGCACTTTCATTTTCTAACATAAACATAACCGACGACATTATTGGTCGATCATTAGCCTGGTCCTGAACACACAATAACCCCACATGAATACACCGTAGAACTTCATGAAGTGAGCAACTTGCAGCAAACGAAGAGTCCATAAATTCAGTTGCATTGCCATCTTCCCATAGTCTCCATGCCTGACCAATAGAAGAGGTGAACATCAGGTTACTAATTTATTTACTTGGGGAACATGGGAGAGGGGTGATCGAACATATACCAAGAACAACTACCTATACTATGCAAGCTCATCAAACAACAGTTTTGTACCATGTATTCAATAATACTTACATAAGTGATAAGGCTAGAAAAGTTTGATGTGAGCTGAGGCGAGCTAATTTTCAAGCCGCTAACAATCTCCAAGAGAAGAACACCGAAGCTATAAGTGTCTGATTTCACAGAAAACGCACCTCCCATTGCATATTCTGGCGACATGTAACCACTATTTAAACATTCAAGAAATCAGCTAGGAATGCACAAGATGAGCTATGCAGACCATAAAAACATGAATGTTAGTAAACCTGTTACTTACTATGTCCCGACAACCCGGTTGGTGCTTGTTTGGTGCTGGTTTGCACCAACAATTCTTGCCATACCAAAATCTGAAATTTTGGGAGTCATTTCTGTGTCCAACAAGATATTGCTTGCTTTGAGATCTCTATGAATTATTCTTAATCTTGAATCTTGATGGAGATAAAGAAGACCTCTTGCTATTCCTTTAATTATTTTGAACCGTGTCAACCAATCAAGCACATGTTTTCGTGTAGTATCTATCATAAGAGACGAAGCTTGTCGTCATCAATGCCTTTTCGATGAATTTAAATAATTTTGCAATGTACAATAAAAAAAGCACATACCAAAAAGAATGGCATCCAAGCTTTTATTAGGTAAATATTCGTAGATTAGTAACTTCTCATCTTCATGAATGCAACACCCAAGAAGTTGGACTAGGTTTTTGTGCTGCAGTTTGGCAATTAGAACTACCTCACTTCTGAACTCGACTGTTCCTTGTCCAGAACCCTTACTTAGCCTTTTAACAGCAACACTGTCTCCACCTTTGTGTGTTCCCTACATGGGCACATATTTTTCGATTAATCAAGAAATGGAAACCAACCTGTTAGGGTCCTATAGTTATCCTTTATATATGAATAAGTCCATTGTGACACTCTTAACTCTGGAACCCACAAGATATTTCTCATCTGCAGAATTGTTGTCTTTCCACCCTCTCGAATATCAAAACTACTGTAAATAACCAACTCATCTGAAACCACATCAATTTCAGATCATATGGCATGAACAAGTACATGTTTCACTAATTTAGCATCAACTACATCTAGTAATTGTTGGATCAGCAAAGCCTTTAGTTAGGAATGACAGTAGTAAATAAGTACATATCTCATCAACTTGTCAATATACCACATTCTGTTACCTTGTAGACTTTGCCGAAGCCTCCGCGTCCAAGCAAGTTGGAATCAGCAAAACAATTTGTTGCCAAAAGAATGTCTTCAAAACTAACAAATGGAACTTCTGTATTTTCATCTTCGAGCTGGTTGGATGCGCTCAAGTATCCAAGCTTCAGTTTCTTCTGGTTTTCCTTCTTTCGCCATTTGCCTACAATGACATTCATTTTTTTCGTAACTCTTGAACCAATATAGTATGTTGAAATCAGGAGGAAATTTGTTACTTTACCTCTGTATTTGTACATCCACACGAGGGCTATGAATGCTAGGAGCAGCAGGAATGTCATAATCGGTAGTATAATCCTTTCTAAATTTTGCTTCTTGTCAACTGCAGAAATGCAACTAATCAGAAGTCTACAATTCACCTGCATACATAGCATTTCAGATTTGTTCAGCTTATTAAGTGCCTAACTGCCCTATTTTATGCACCTAAACTACCTGGGCAAATCTGATATTTGATCATCTAAAAAGATCACCCTAACTTGCAGTATGCTTGTAGATAAACAACCAATCCAAATTAAATAATTAACTAGCTATGCCAGTGCTAGAAAAAATAGTAACTGCTAGAAATCCCTTACGGGAAAATCCAAGACATAAACTCTTAAAAAATTGTTAACCATTTGAAAGTGAAGAAAAGAAGTTCTATGGTTTAATTTGGTAATGCAAGAACTTTTTTTTTGGCTTTCTAAAATGATGTTAAAAGGAGTGTCCTTTTACCTACTGCAAACTATGTTAGAAAGCAAAATGTTGCCGTAGCTCTATGAACCACACTCATGTCAGTTCATCCTTGAAAATTTTCATACATCTGTAAAGGTTGGGAGCTCTATTGTGCAGATCCAGTCCAGATACTCCAACTGGCCAATATAATCAGCTCCACAAAGAAAAGCTTAATTTGCCAGACCATGATTCAATTTTTGTTTCTGGGGTTTAATACCTAGTATGTTTACATTGGGTTTTATCAATGTACAGTTCAAAAGCATTCTCATGTGATTATGATTTTGTAACCGTTGACTAAATGTTGTATGAGAGATGTAAGGTCGAACAAGAATATGGATCAAACTACATCTTATATTTTGGAACTGGTGGAGTATATTACTGTAGGAAACAATGGTGAAAGCTACATCTGAATTCCATGTCAACATCTAAATTAAAAGATCATGTCAAGGTGACGTGCAAATTAGTGGAGTACATGGTCATAACCTAGCAGTACCACCGTATAACTAATAAAATTATTTTTAATATCTGTGTCGTTGCATGAGAAATCATATGTTCACATGCCCCACCTAAAAATATTGGTGTTAATCTGGCAAGCACCTGCTATTTATGTGAAAAAAAGAGGGCAGGGACAAAATACCCAGAGAATCGGCAAGTCTGAGGTACAGGTTCTCACCGATGGTTTCCGTCCCAATGTCAATAAGCTCCCCTGACCAAACCAAGCACCTTGAGGGTCGGCCATAGCACCAGATATGCTCAAGTTAGCATAAGCTCAAGTTGCGGCTGCACTCAGCCGCACACTCATCCAAGGTTTTGTTCCGTATATGCAAGAATTTGTCAGGAACCTTCGTCCCTGGCAAGTTCATGAACTGACTTTGTTTGCCGCATTTCAATGCTAGCTTTCTCCAGCATCCTTTAGAGAAGTTAATGCCATCATTGGGCTCAAACCCATCAAGGCATCGGCAACTGGGACAATTTGAGTTAAGTTGCAATAACTGTAGGGGCCACACGAGGCATAGAGCTCGCATGCAGCAGCGGGGTGTTCAACGATGATTTCCCATGACGACTAGTCATTGTTCCATGTTAATAACTTCCACTTGCCAGTGTAGTTAAGCACCACACGCATGAACGGTGAGTTGTCGGAGATTGTGAACATGAAGTAGAACTCATCTCCAGAGTTGACAGCAGTTTCATATAACATGGTGCTGGTGTTGGTTAGGTACCTGCCACCGGACACTGTGACACCACTCCACACAGTGATGCGGCAGTATGGTCTGGTCTTGTTCCAGGTTGCCAATAGAAGGTCTGGGGAACTAGGGTCTCTGCTGAATGAGAAGTCTGCAGAAGATGGGTCGTCCAGGCCCTTGCAAGCAACAAGACGCCCGACAACGTGTGCCCTGTAGCTCACCAAAACTCTCATGCTTGGAAGGATGGTATCGGTCAGATGATCGAAGCTCAACCATATGTCCTGGTCGTCCAACGACTGGAGGACAAAGTTCCCTGAGTTGAGTAGTACAGCATAAGCTCCTGCCGCTCCAGTAGTGATATTGCTTGCTGCCATCCAAATATTATGGCCTTCAGAGTCAGATAATACCATGCGAGAATTGTTAGTTACGGTGAGCAACGGGGACGAACGGTTGGTGATTGGATTGTCTCGGATGGCAATCCACACGACGGTCCGTGGCCAGGGGAGCCTGTGGTACCATATACCAAGGTAAAAGCTAAAGCTCTTGCTGGAGCTGGTGGGGGAGAAGAAGCCGAGAGCAAAATTCCCGCCCTTGGAGATGAGCATGTCGCCGGGAGTGAGTGGCTTTGAATGTGTGAGCTGGTCATCAGACTTGCAGATGGAAATCAAGAATATGAGGATGAAGATGGAAATATAGTCCCTAGCCATTATGCCGTTTCCTCCCCACCCAAGGGAAGAAAATAGCACATAGATTTATACAAATAACTGAGGTGTAAGGTTCCTCGAAACAGCTATTCTGCACCAAGTGGATTTGTAGCAAGGAATTTTCTGTCCGTCCAATCAAAACTCTAGTCTCGTAGCCCATTTGGAACGGAAACAATAATGGAGGTTGACGAAGTCTAAATTTAATGGGACTAGTGATTGATAAAGGCACAGCAAGGTCGAGCTGGAGGAGACCAGATGGCCGGCAGACGACCGGCAGGAGAGCAGACTCCAAGTCTCGAACGCCTGAAGAAAATCTGTACACTGCTTTGAATCAATGAACTTTGGACCGAGAGGCGAGAGGGAAAAACCTCACGACCCGTGGATTAATTTTCTTGTGGTGACATACGTAGCCGTGTGGTTACTAGATAGACTACCTTTACCAGGAACGTGCGGGAGAGCTTGGGCCTTAATTTTGCAATGCTTTTCCACTCAGGTACTCGGTACATAGAAGTATAGAACTGATTGTTCAAGGTGAGAACTATAATCTCAGTGAGCGGCCTTTAATTTGCAGCTAGCAGTACACAATTTTTTTGGCATTTTATTAGAAATTTCTTGGATCTAATACATACGTTACAGACTTGGAGAATAAAACTATGGACAAAGCTACATTATGAAGACTGTTAATATTCAAAACATCAGATCAAGTCGGTGTGCAAATTCATAGGAAGCACTAGAATAGTTAGGCTCAGAAGGAGTACTGCTATAAATGCTACAACTTCATTTTCTAGCATCTATATCTATGTATTTGCACGTAAATCATGTCCACATGTCGCATCTAATGCTGGTGTTAATTTGGCGACCATGCTATTTACTTGGAGGAAAAAAGGAGGGCATGGAACACCAAATACCAGTTGAATTGGCGAGTCGGAGGTAGAGGTTCTCGCCCACGGGTATCTTGCCGATGTCAATAAGCCCCCCTAACCAAATCAAACACCTTGATGGGTCGGCCATGGCACCGGCAAGACTCAAGTTGGCATAAGCGAAAGCAGTGCAGGAGCAGTTGCGCGTGCACTCGGTCCTACACTCATCAAAGCTTCTATTCTGTATGTGCAAGAAATTGTCAGGAACCTTCATCTCAGGCAAAGTTCTGAAATCACTTTGATTCCCGCACTTTAGCGCTGCTATTCTGCGACAGCCTCTTGTAAGGTCTATATCGTCGCGCTCGAACCCATCAAGGCACTGGCACGTTGGGACCATAAGAGTGAAGTCACAGTAACTGAACGGACCACATGAGGCATAGAGGTCGCATGGAGCAGCAGGGCGTTCACCCATGAGTGCCCATGATGAACCGCTCCAGCTTAAAACCTTCAACTTGCCAGTGTAGTCAAGCATGATACGCGTGAATGGCGAGTTGTCGGAGACATTGAACATGAAGTAGAACTCGTCCCCGGAGATGATAGTCGTTTGGTACAACATGGAGCTGCTGTTGGCGTGATAAGCGCCACCGGCCACCGGCAGACCGCCGTTCCATACATTCATGCGGCAGTATGGCCTGGTCTTGTTCCAAGTCACCACTTGAAGGTCTGGAGAGTTTGGGTCGCTGCTGTATGAGAAGTCCCCGGAGGAAGGGTCATCAAAGCCCTTCCAAGCAACGAGCCTCCCAGCGACTTTTGCCTTGTAGCTGAACACGAATTTCATGGTAGGAAGTATTGTGTCAGTTGGGTGATCGAAGCTCTGCCATATGATGGTGGTGTTTGGCAACCGGAGAACAAAGTTTCCCGAGTTGAGTAGCAGAGCGTGAGCTCTGGCCTCTCCAGCTATGATGTTGCTTGCTGCCATCCAAACATTGTGGCCCTCCGAGTCAGATAATACCAAGTCAGAATTGTTGGTGATGGTGAGCGTTGCAGGCGAGGAGGTGGTGATTGGGTTGTCTCGGTTGGCCACCCACACCATGCTGCGCGGTCCGGGGAGACTCTGGTACCATATGCCAAGATAAAAACTATTGTTGGAGCTGGAGCTATTCGGGGAGAAGAAGCCGAGAGCAAAGTCTCCGCTCTCGGAGACGAGCGTCTCGCTGTAGGTGAGCCGCTTCCCATGTGTGAGCTGGTCGTCGGATTTGCAGAATGAACTTAGGAACAGGAGTAGGAGGAAGGGAATGTGGTGCATAGCCATTAGGCCTTTGGTTGTGTCAAGGCAAAATAGATAGCTGAGGTATGGTTCTTTCCCTGCAACGGCTGGATGTGTTGTAGGGAACTCAGGAGCGGGAGGAAGAAGACTGGGATGTAGCCCACAACCATTAGGCTTCTGCTTGTGTCACATAGATATCGATTAATAAATGGTGTGTGTGGTCTTTGTAATAGTTCCCCTGCAACGAGTGGATGTGTTGTAGGAATTTTCTGTCCACCCAACCAAAACGAGAAAAGCGAAAATTCAAGGAAGATGGAGAAGTTTGGTGACTGAGGAAGACAGCATGGTCGACCTGGACCATAGTATAGATGGCCAGACGACCGGCAGGAATGAGCAGACAAAGTCTCCGACGACGGTGCTGCACGCGCAAAGAAAATTCATCTGGACCAATGTGTGGTTTGGAGACAGTCAGACAGAGCGACCTCATCACGGCATGTGGGCACTGGAAAAAAATAGAGCGCAATAGCATGTTGAGCAATTATAATGGATAAAAAAGCTACTACCATATCTTTCCCTAGAAAAAGCTAATAAATCTCACGTATCTTCTTGTAGGTGCATTTCATGTGCAGAAAAAACTACTAACAGATCTCACCTTCCTTTAAGGAAAAAAAGCTGCCGATTATTTTTTGTATTCATGTATTCTCATATTTATTGGTTAGTAAGGAGCAAGGACTGTATTTGTGCTAACTGCAAATATGTATCTTCCCTTTTAACCTTCCTTAACCCATAATCGGTTTATATCTTTTCATCAATAAGATATTAAGAAATTTCCCACCAGAAAATGGAATCTAGCATTGATCGATTGTACTTAAATCTTGTCTATTATTCCTCAAGCCCTATGATCATTAGCCATATAATGTAGTCGCCTTTTAACTTCAGCAGTCTCATCCTAGTAAATGGTTTCATATATGCTTCTTTCATTTTAGTTGCCTATCTGATGTTTCCATATGGGGGAGAATCTGATGTGTATTCTTCAATATTGCTAAACCAATTCTCTCTGACTAAGTTTTGTGTTCATCTTTATTTGCATCGTATTTTATCATCACAATTCCATTGTACTATAGACATTTCTTATTAGATGAAAACATCTTTATTTCATTTGAACTACACTTATACTTATACATTCGCAAATTCAAACTATTGTGACCTGGACTCACAATTTGAACAACGAAGCATGCACTTTAGCTTATGCGAACAAACTGGTTGCCCTTTTACCTTCTATCTATAGAACAATAGATATTTCCAATAAGTGTATTGGGTTGTCGGACGAGACTTGCCTGCTCCCCTCGCGTGCGTCCATCCGTGCTCCCGCATACGTGGCTTAATTTGATTGGAACAAAATAAGGCCCGGCCCCACCCTTTAAAATCAGGGGGGAGATGATTAGATTAGAAAGGAAAAAGGGAAAAAGTCAGCCGTAGGATGAAGTGGGAGCACGGATGGGAGCATGGGAAGGGAGCAGGCAAGCCGGATCCTGGGTTGTTGCTACCCAAAAATGATTGATTTTATACCGATCTCTAGCCTTTTCTCCTGTCAATAAATATTTGAGACTTCTTTTATGAACAATTAAATAAATAGCTCATATATGAATCTAGCGATCTTGTTACATTGATAAAAAAAATATACTCTCCAAAATATATTGTATCATCCTTTTTTATCATGCCTATGTTGATTTACATTTATTTATCACAGCTATATTTTACTATTATATACTTGACATGTTCTCTTTGCTTATATCATTGTAAGTGGAACATTCTCCTTGTCTCTCTCGGTCACTCCCATCATACTTTGTTCTTCATGATCGTGCTTATGTTGTTTTCCGTATTTCACTTGTCCATGTATGACAACATAATTGTCAGTGAGAATGTGTGCCTAGTCGACCTGACTTAAGATCATCCTAAATTCGAATTTAGGTTTATATTACTCAACCGGTAATTACATCGTTCATACACAGCCTTACAACTTCATCCGTGCCCGAGCCGAGCCAGACAACAGTACGAGGCATGGCACGGCCGTAATGTGCGAGCTCATGACTAGCTCTATTCTGTGTACGTCGAATATGCGTAATGACAATCTCCCTTCCTTCAGCTAACAAGGACTTGATCTCACCAACAAGCGCCATATGCTTTGAACGATCACATGATTTAGCTTGAATCATCTTGACAGCCTCAGCACAATCAAGCTCAACTATCACAGATAATAAAATTACCGCTGTGTCACATTGCGCCCACACGATTCTAGTAACCACCACCGCCATCAGAATGAGCCGTCAGACGCGCTGATGCCACTGCTCCCCTACTGGAGCCGCCCTGACCTTGTCAATTGCAGTCGACAAGTCTTCATGCACGCGTCCCTAAGGACCACCGCTCTGGGGCCACTGTCATCGTCGTCGTTGTTGAACCCTTCAAACATTCCCAAGTGTCCGACACCAGGTCTCGCCGTCACACACGCACGACGAGAAACCCTAGTCTCACCGTCCCAAGGAGACGACAAGAGTCTATGCCAGAACTCTATCGGTTCCGTCTAACCATACAAACTTGATGAGGATCAGAGCCCGAAAGACCAACTCGGAAATATAGCGTCGCCATCCGCCTGAAGGCCGTCCCTGCAAGGGCTGAAACCCCTAACCTAAACTACTAGCCGGAGCCGAGGCGCCGGGATTCTCCTTTTTCGCGCCATCGGTCGCCGTAGCGGCAGGCAGAGGGGAGACGAATAGATAGACTCGCCAATGTTGCTTGGGGAGAAGGTGTAACCTAGCCGCCGCTAGGGCCTAGGGGAAAGAACACAAAGATTAACTTAACTAGAGGGGATCTCCGTTTTTCTTTTTCTCTAGCCAATCAACACGTACGTACGGCTACATACATGCATGCATGCACATTATGTAGTACAAATGAAATTATCACGCAATTATGTTGTTATAACCATGCATGTGTGTTTGCATCAATGGAAACTCAAACATCCCTCACTAAACAAAACTCAATTCTAATGATATATGTTTTCTTCTAATTCTAGTGAAGCCCAAAAGAAGGAACGCAACGTTCAACGTTCAACGTCTGGTTCAAGAGATCCACACCTCAGAGTTTTCCCAGGAAGGGAAACGTGAGAACAGCAACACAACGCCTCCAACAAGGGGATGACACCCACATGCACCGCCGCCGCTGGCGACGTGATCCACGGGTACCGCAGGCGAAGAAGCCTTCCCTGCCAATGAATCCACTACTGAAACAATCGCTATCCTCGGTTGCCACGCACAACAGCAACCAGTCACCGCCACGCGAATGAGCGACAACCCACGAGCCCTTGCCTGCCAGATCAAGGCAACACTGGGTATGGATCCCAGACGCCACGAGTTGCCGCCGCCATGCCTGGCGGATCTGGGCAACACTAGGCACCGGGGCCTGCATCTGCCGTGCGCGACACGTCACCCCCGCCAACCACTCGTAGCTCAGTGCCTACGCGCGTGCTCCACTTCGCCACTGAGGAAGTCGGAAGTCGGCGCATCCGAGCACCAGCACTTGATTCGACACGACGGCCATCGAGCATCTCCTATCGTGCCCGAGCACCGCCCGTTGACGCGAGGAAGGTCCCCGCCATACCGTCAGCCGTGCTCTAAGGCGAGCATGACAGCCCCAACACGACGGTGTCCTCCAATGCAATGCCCTTCCCGGGGTGCACGGTGGCCCTCTGACGTGACATGTATCCATGGATCACTAGACCGAGAATGCATGTGTGAGTAATTAAAGCCCATACCCCCAATTCACTCATCTCCCTTTCTTTCTCCCCCTCCCACATTTCGTGATCGTCCCGCCATAATTTCGCCTTCCGCGCTGAAATATCCAAAATCAGGCCAAACGCACCACAATTTTTCGCGGTTATGAAGTTCGAATGAAAAAAGAACAAATGTTGGTTATAAAGCTTCCAAATACAATCGAAATAGTAAGAGCTATTAAGCTTTTATTTTTTTGGAGATTAAAGTCACCTATTATATTTCTGCTTCTCTAGTACTGCTACATTCTTGTCATAGTTGGTAGCTAAAATCGTTCCCTTTTTGGATGACTGAAGAGCTTGCTTGTTCAAATTTGACACACTGGTGCAGTACAAGGCATGCTGACAAAACCGGATCTGCACACCATGTCGCAATGCGAACCTACTTTCCTTGACATTTCCTAGACATTGCATCACAGACTTGACATCCATGATCCATTAGAGTTTGAGTTATTAGGTAGTCGAAGCCAACATATAGCCAAGTCAGCACATATGTGTGTATCGCATGCTTAACCCGTGGATATGATATTTAAAAAAGTGGCTTATTTATGATGCCTTCCAGGCATAATTTGAAAAGAGAACCGTTCCATATCTTATTCCTCAAAAGTCCACGATCACAACAGCTCAGAAGTGAAGCTATTATGCATGCAATGTGCAAAAAACATAGATATTTTGTCTGCAATAGCTGCTGCTCATCAGATTCTATAGATGATATATATTGTAGATGTTTGGGTCAATGTGAACTATCTCTCTGTTTGGTTCAGAAGCTGCGTGTATCTTTCCACTAGTTTAAGTTGCTTTTGTGCAAGTCAATGTCGTTTGCCTGATTCTCTTGTGTGTCAATCTCAAGTATTTTCAAAATAGGAAAAAAAACCTGAGATAAATAATCCTTAAAAGAATTGCAATGGAAGCACTTGTTCTTTACTTACTCTAATTCACTCTTTTTTATCTTTCACAGATCGCTGCTTTGCATGGCGTAGACAAATATATATTATCTAGTATAGAAGCATCACCAGTGAGTCGGCGTCCTGCCCCGCTCCTCCGGTGGCTCACTCTGTGCATTTGAAAACCGAACCGAAAAACCATACCGAAAATAAACCGAACCGAACCGATTTTATGGTTTTTATTATTTCTGGTTTCGGTATGGTATGAACTTTTCATACCGGTTTGAACTTTGGTTTTTATGGTATATACCGAAAAACCGAACGGTTAACCGAATAAACCGAAATAAAAAATAAATTTATATTTATTGAGATGGACAACCATAAAAGATGTCATTTTTCTTGTACATGAGTTAAATTCACTACTAAGCATGTAAATTTTTCTTATAACATGGTCATTTTTCTACTTTCAAAATGCTAAGCATGTCCGTAACCATCAACAAATGAATCAAAACATTCATATATACTTATATATGTAGTCATATACTATTTGTGTAAAATAGTATGTGTTTTGAGTCATAAATTTGATAATTATTATTACGTCATTTTCAAATTCGCGTCAACTTTGGTTTTTATGGTATATACCGAAACCATACCGAAATAATTTGGTATATACCGAAACCGAACCGTATTTTATTTTCATACCGTATTTACTGAAGTATTAATACCGTACAAACCAAAAAACCGTATAAACCGAATCATGTAAACCGAATAAACCGAACGCACAGGGTGACCGGTGGCCGATTCTTCTTCGACACAGGCATAGGTAAGACACTGGTTTCCTTCCCCCCTCTCTCTCTCTCTCACACACACACACACTCTGTCTCATGCTGTCTGTAAATTTTGTAGTGCATGGATGAATGAAAATCTGATTTCCAAATAGCTTTATCCTTGATTTGTAGTGCATATGAATGAATTTATGAATGTATAATCATTAATTTGCTTGAGTAGGTGATGGCACGGGGGTTGTGCACCAAATAAAATAATCTCCTTTTGTGCTTCAGGTCTAGCCTTTTTTTTCTGTTGGCTGATGCATTCCATGGGTCTACTGTTTATATATGTAAGGGAGATGGAGGAAGGTGGGAGTAGGACCTTTTAGGAAGTTGTTGGCATTTAGAAATCCTGATATGATTGCGGGAAATAATAACCACCGTGTCCTGGTATATGAGTAGAGGACGACTCACCAAAGCACACATGTTGGTTAGAAAACTTCCAAATACAAACAAAATAGGCAGAGCTACTAACCTTTCAATTTTTTAGAGATTAAAGTCACCTATTGTATATCTGCTTCTCTGGTACTGCTACATTCGTGGCATGATTGGTAACTAAAATTGTCCCGTTTTTGGTTAACCAATGAGCTTGCAAAGGACCTGGGCGTGCAGGGGCATGGGATGTGGTGACAGTGGCCAACACCACCTACATGGGCAGAAGCGCCCTCCACGCCGCTGCTGGCCTCGGCAAGATGTTGGTCTACCAGTAGCTCATGGAGGAGCTCAAGATGTTTGTAGTCTCGCCAACACCGCTCAGGATAGCTAATTCATCCACACCTTTCAGATCCTAATAAAGCATACATAATTGTATGACTTGAACACTTGATCATTAGTTAACCAAAAAATTTACATATATGTAGGTAGCTGATAAGTTCTGGAAAATAAGTCACGGTCACTTGTCATCTTGAGCATCCAACACATAGATCCAGTTCACCGTTTCCCCTAAAGTTTCTATAGTGTTAGATGTTGATTAACAATGTTAACTAAAAGGAGTTTCATATGTTCTGTCATGCTTTGCTTCATGCATGTGCCAATGATGGTCTTGCCACCAATATTAATATGGGAATCTTCTCATCTGAACCAAGAGATGTTATTGTTGTTGCATATTTGAGTTTCTTGAAATCTCATGGTAGAAAGTTTTCTCAGCCAGCCTATCCCTTTCTTCTTGTAAGTATACATGTTATTAGAATTCAGAAAAATAAACTGTTTTCAACCAGCACAGGAACCCTCTATTGTTTTTCACCCTTCCCTCTCCTCCTCCAACCTCCCCCTCTCCCGCAACCCATGGGTTGATTTGTTTTCAATTTCGTCTGCTTTCAGATTAGCGAGTACTCGAGGTTCAGTTGGGATCTCGACCACGATGGCAAGAGCTGCTGGAACCCAATCTCTGGCAATTGACGAGCTGGTTGCTACTCGTCTGATTATGTAGATGATCGATTGATGGTATGCACGTATTGCACATGTTGTTAAATGTGAAACTGCTGTCAGTTTGCTTCAGAAGCTGTGTGCATCTGTCCACTAGTGTAAGTGGCTTGTGCAATTTCATGCTGTTTGCCTGCTTCTATTTTGTGTCAATCTCACAGTGTTGGCAAACAAAAAAAATACTTGAGATGATTAATCCTTGAAAGAATTGCAACGAAAGCACTCGTTCTTTACTCACTCTAAGTCAGTCACTTGTTTTTATCTTTCACAGATCGCTGCTTTGCGTGGTGTAGACGGACATATATTATCTAGTATAGAAGTGTTTCTCATAGTCTGGTCTATATGAATTGTAGTTGTAGATGCTGTTTGGTTCACTGTGAAAAGTAACTCTGTACGTATTGCCGAAAAAGGGTTTCCCCCCGCTTTGTATACAAAGTGTTAGAGTTGTGTCGAATATTGTGTACAAGTTAGGTTACAGTTGGACTTGTAGTTGTATCGTGTTTACATAGGATGTGGAGTTGTGTCCTAGTAGGACACTTGTATCCTAGGCCTCTCATATATAGTGGGGGTAGACACACGATGTAACATATGCCAACATAATAGCACCGGAACGCAGCGGAAGCCGGTGGCATGTGCCGGTGTCCAGGGCGACCGGGTGCGGTATTGTGACGGTGTCACGGGGAGGAGCGCCCGTAGTCAGGCCTCGGGGATGTAGCCATATCGGTGAACCTCGTTAACAAATCTCGGTGTCGTGCTCGTGTGATTGCTTGGTCCTTGGATGATCGACAGTATGCCTCGGATTTATTCTAACAAGTGGTATCATGAGCTAGGTTACGAGGTGGTTATTCGGGTTGATCTAGAGGATGAAGAAGTAGTCAGGTGATGGATGCGTCGGCGGTGGCGAGTTGCAAAGGGCATCGGATCAAACAGAAGGCTCGTATGTAAGTACAGCGGCACGCGCGCAGGGCATGTGCGGCGATCGATCGGATGGATGGATCGGGCGAGCATCAAGCGGCGCGTACGTGCTGGAGGGATCGCTGGCGGCTGGTGCGTGCAGCAGTGGGAGCCTAGGCGTGGCCCATGGCAGTCGGCCCATGTGGCTGCAGCAGGGGGCAACTCCAAAGCTGGCGAGAAGCGCGTCTCGCGCTGGTGCTGCACAAGAGCAGGCTGGAGGACTCGTGGCGTGTGTGTACAGATGCAGCTATACCGTGGATTTGTGTGGAAATAAAAAAAGGGACCGAGTCCCGGGAGGAGCGGCGTTCTCCTTGTGGCCGTGACGCGGACGTGCAAACATCAAGGCACACTTCAAAAAAAAAAGCATCCGTCATTAGAAGGCAATGACTTGGGCAAGCAAAGCTAGCATCTGTCGTTGTGCAAGGGAGCTACTCCACGTGAAGACCAGAAGCTATCCTGTTGGATTTGCAACTAGTATACTTGTTGTACTTGGGGATCACGGAAAGAGTGCTCGGTATTTTTTCACAGGTCGGCTGTACAAAGAACCATGGAGCCAACGAGTACCAGGTTTGAGGTGGAGAAGTTCAAGATTATTGAAAACCTTGGGTTATGGCAGATAATGGTGAAAATTTGTTGGCACATCAGGGATGTTTGAAGGCGTTGCGGGATGTCAAGCCAGACAGACAATGAGGACTGTGAGGAGTTGCAGATGGTTGCAGTCGGGGTAGTTCGGCTGGGCCAGACTTGTCAGTCTGACGGATCGACGCAAGTCGGTTGGTACAGAAGACGGTGCGGGATCGGCGACGGCGACATAGGAGCGTGGTGCTGATGGTGACCGACTTCTGGGCGTGGAAACACGTGGAGCAGGCCCCGAGGGCTTGTGTGACTTCGACAAGACTATGGCGCGGGGTTGATTCAAGGTGGTGTACACACGGAGCTTGAAGTCGATGGGACGCGAGGGTGGACTGATCATCTACCGTGGAGTCATGTTGAAGGTGGAGCTGGAGTCTGGAAGACTTCACTCATGCTGATTGAGGGGCTACGGCGTAAGTCGACAGAGAGTCGAAGCCTATTCAGTGGGAAAAAGCGAGTGACACATAATTCGGACTGGAGCCCAGTGGTCTGATGGAAGCGTGAAACTCGTCATTGGTCGGTGATGACCGGTGGTACTCTGCAGTGGGGGTTGAGTGGTGTGGGTCCGCGGCCCTTGAGACTCGACCTTGACAGCGGAGGCTCGACGCGGTAATAGCGGCGAGGCGTGCGGTACGCACGGTGCATGGAGACAGACCAGGGCTCTGGTGGTCATACATGTGGTGAGACAACTGTGGATTTGACTCTGATGACTACAAGCAATGGTGAAATTCCTTCCAGTTTCAGACAGGCGGTGAAGAAAAGAGCTGTGATGTTGAGTTTAGGTAACTCTTATGTGTGACACCCAATATGTGAGTTGTTCACTTTCACACAGGTCAGTGATCGGTGTGTGATGGCGTTGGACTGATACTCTAGAAGTTGGGAGCGCAAACTAGGGTAATGTGGAACTTGCTTTTGCTCGAGTGTTGACTGTGGTCAAGAAAAGAAGGGACTACAAGTTGCAGGTGGAGTCATATGGAGTCTTTGGAGTAGCAGCGGTACTCATGGGATAAGCTCAAGTCCAATGTACACGGAAGTTTGACGCATGGGCGAATTCAAGATGGTGGAGAATATTCGCCAAGGTAGAGTTTGTTAGAGTTGTGTCGAATATTGTGTACAAGTTAGGTTATAGTTGGACTTGTAGTCATATCCTGTTTACATAGGATGTGGAGTTGTGTCCTAGTAGGACACTTGTATCCTACGCCTCTCATATATAGCGGGGGTAGACACACGATGTAACCTATGCCAACATAATTGCACCGGAACGCAGGGGTAGCCGGTGGCATGTGCCGGTGTCCAGGGCGACCGGGTGCGGTATTGTGACAGTGTCACGGGGAGGAGCACCCGTAGTCGGGCCCCGGGGATGTAGCCATATCGGTGAACCTCGTTAACAAATCTCGGTGTCGTGCTCGTGTGATTGCTTGGTCCTCGGATGACCGACGGTATGCCTCGGATTTATTCTAACACAAAGCAACCAACCGAATTATACAGGAATAGGTGCTGGGGCGGAAGCAGCACAATCACGCCCAAAAGAAACAACAGAGAAAGAGCAAAAGAAACAAATGCCGACAACGGCGGATCAACAAAACGAAGAAGCCTCGCGATCGCTAGGCCCACCGGGCTCATCCACTAGGCTCCAAGACTCCGAAGCGCCGGCACCAATCAACACCTTCAAGAAGGATTGCGACGATGACGACGCTGCTGCCAAGGGTTTCCCCCGGTACACGACGAGGCGAGAGGAAGAGAAGCCCCCGACGCCCTCCCGGAAGGACAGGCGGCACCCACAGGCACCACCGCGCCGGAGTCGGCCACGCCGACAGGGGTTTCCCCCGATCCCAACCCGCACCTCGGGCGCTTCGGATCTCGCCACCAAACCAACCACCACCCTGCGCCAACGCGGTCGTGAGGCCTTCACGCCGTCTCACCACGGCACCGCGAAGTGAGGACAGCATGACGAAGAATCAAAGCCGGGACTAGGGCATCAGCACCATCAGCACGCGGGAGGGCCCCACCTCCACTGTCAGCGACAGTAGCCGTCCGGCCGCAATAGCAGGAGCACACCAGGCCCGTAGGCCCACAGGCCCGGCCGAGCCCTCGTGGGCCCGTAAAGCTCCCGCCTTCGCGCTGCTGCCGGCACGCCAACGGCGCCGACGCCACAAGTCCGAGCCGCTCCTCCTCCTCACCACGCCGCAGACAACGAGACCATGCCGGGGGGCCGGCCCGCTAGGGCCCCATCTGGGCCCGACGTGCCCAGATCTGGGCCGGGGGCGCGACGGCGGCCACCCAGCACCACCACGCCGCCCGCCGCCAAGGAGCGGCGCCGTCACCACGCCGCCGCCGCCGCCACCGCAGGGCCGCCGGACCGCAGCCAAGCCGAAGCCGCACCGCCGCCGCCTCCGCCCCGAGAAGGAGCACGCTGCAGGACTGGAAGGCCCGCCGCCGGCATCACCCGGCCAGCGCTGGCTGCCGCCGGCGGCTGCGGAGGGAGATGGGGAAGGCGGGTCCCACGGGCGCTGGGCGCGAGCTCGCCCGCCACCTCCCGGGAGGCGGCGCGAGGCGGCCTAGCCGGAGGAGGGCAGGCGGAAGGGGGCGGAGGCAGGGCGGGCCGACGGCCGGCGGCGGCAGGAGGGGCGGCGGCGGCGGGAGGGGAGCGGGGGAACCCTAGCCGCTCCCGCGGCTCTCTCCTCTTTCGTATGGGGCAGAAGCTCTGTACGTATTTATTGAGTTGATCACTTGTCTGCATGATGAACTGTTTGAGAGAAATACATGTGGCTGTTTGCTTCCTTGTTCATTTGGGCTAAATATTATTTCAGTTACTTGCTTAAGACGGTTCATTAGTACCAGCCACCAAAGGAGCTGATGCTCTGTTAGAGCATTATTGCAGCGGAAGCAGCTACTGCGCCTTCTCGCTCTATTATTTTTTATTGTTAAGACCTAGTCCCTCTGTACATTAATAAGATGTTTTTTAGACTTATGGTAAGTCTAAAACGCGTCTTATATTAATGTACGTAGGGAGTACTTTCTTTTCTTCCTGCAAAAGGAAAAAAAATTGTACCTTTCTCATGCAAAAGCACACACAACTACTTGTCTTGTTCTCAACTGGCATGCATAGGGTGATATTTAAGCATGACGACAAGGCCATGAATATTAACAACTAGTAGTAGTTGGACTAGATCATTACCGGCAACAACTTAAACTAAGAAGATGATGTGTTGTTGTATCCTTGTCAGAGATTGGCATATTCTGCTAGCTATAAGTTGCAGGTGTAATGAATTTGACAGCTCAAGGTTACAAGACTACGTCGTACTGTACGGTTATGCAAGTTTAACTTATATAGTTTAAAGTAATATCGCACACTAGCTTTCTATCTCCATCCCATAGTCACACATGACCTTTATGATCAAGACGTCTGCCTTGTGCCATATGTCGACAGCAGCAAGGAATTATTTCCTTTCCAGCCGACATTGTGTTTGGACATTTTAGACACGACAAAGCATTGAAGTGAATGTGTGCCCATCGGTTGCCATGCAACAGCTAGCCAACTCTTGCTTGTTCAAATTTGACACACTGGGCAGTACAAGGCATGCTGACAAAACTAGATCTGCACACCATACCGCAATGCCAGCCTACTTTCCTTGACATTTCCTGGACATTGCATCACCGAGTTTACATCCATGATCCATTAGGGTTTGAGTTATTAGGTAGTCCCAGCCAATATATAGTTAGGTCAGCTGATATGTGTGTATCGCATGCTTAACCTGTGGATACGTTGTCTCGAAAAGTAGCTAATTTATGATGCCTTCCAGGCAGAATTGGAAAAAAGAGAACCGTTTCGTATCTTCTTCCTCAAAAGTCCACAATGACAACAGCTCAGAAGTGACCCTATTATGCATGCAATGGATGCAAAAAACATAAATATTTTGTCTGCAATGGCTGCGCTCGTCTAATTGTGGATGATACGTACTGTAGATGTTTGGTTCACTGTGAAATATTGTATCTCTGTTTGGTTCAGAAGCTGCGTGTATCTTTCCACTAGTGTAAGTTGCTTTTGTGCAAGTCAATGTTGTTTGCCTGGTTCTCTTGTGTGTCAATCTCAATTGTTGGCAAAAAATGAAAAAAAAATTGAGATAAATAATCCTTAAAAGAATTGCAATGGAAGCACTTGTTCTTTACTTTAAGTCACTCATTTTTATCTTTGACAGATTGCTGCTTTGCATGGCGTAGACAAATATATATTATCTAGTATAGATCATTTTTATCTTTCACAAATCGCTGCTTTGCATGGTAGAAAAACATACATTATCTAGTATAGAAGCATTATTACCGAAAAAGGCTTTCGCCCCACTTTATATATAAAGCAACAACCCACAAGAATCCAATACAACCACACGCTACGCCACCGCAACACACGCACACACCCAGGACGGGATACAAAGGCGCTGAGCGCAGCCACACTACTCCTAGCACTACCGCCCCGAAGATATGAAGCTACATATGACGAACCATGCGCTCCAAGGCGGCGCCTTCAGGAAGGAAACGACGCCGGAGCGCCGCCACCGCCCGATCCAAGGATCAAAGTTTCCCCCGGAGCCGCATGACGGGCAATGAGAGCCGCGACGACGCCTTCAAGAAGGGAGCAATCTTCGCCGCCGCCGGTCCGCCCGAAGATAGAGCAGGTTTTCACCTCGGCCAACATTCACCGCCACCGAACGCCACACCCCGGCAACCACGCCGCCCACACGGCCATGATTAGCGGGCAGCACCAAGGCGCGGGCTTTGTCCAAGAGCACCGCGCCACCACCACCACCAGGGCCGCCGCCCCAGCATCCAAGACCTCGACACCACCTCACCCGTGACCCGGCGCACCCCAACGAAAGAGACGAGCGGAAAGGTCCCACCTTTCGCCCCCTGGGCAACCCCCAGCGTCGGCATCCACCGACCCATCCTGCTACCCCAAGCGCGAGATGAGCTCGGTCCTGCAGCATCGTGCGCGAGACGAGCTCGGTCCTGCTGCATCGTGCGCGAGACGAGCTTAGTCCTGCTGCATCGTGCGCGAGACGAGTCCGATCCTGCTGCATCGTGCGCGAGACGATCTCGGTCCTGCTGCATCGTGCGCGAGACGAGCTCTTTTCGGCAGCAACGAGCGCGAGACGAGCGGTGGATCGCAGCTGGGGAAGGGCTAGCCCTTTGATGGGAGTAGCGCCCGGGCGACGAGGAGATGGGGTGAAGGCCGAGACGGTCCGAACGCAGACAAACCGACGCCGGAGGGGCCGGCCGTTGCCGCGGACAGATCCGACGAGTCACCGTGAAGCCGCCATGACACCGGTAGGCCACCGAGACCTACCCATGTCGCCGCCCACGACCGGAGCAGCAGCCACGCCCGGCCGCTGCCCTACCCGCGTCGCCCGGCGGGCTCCAAGCGCCGGAGCCGCCGGGCACGCACCACCGGTTCCCCGCGCCGCCGGCCAGCCCCCAACGCCAGATCCGGTCGGATCCAGCAAGAGATCGGTCGCGCGCACCACATCCCCTGCGTCTCCACGCCCTGGCCAGGTCCAGCCGGTGCCCAGCCACCCCACCAGAGAGGATGAGCCCCGGCTGCAGCACCACCACCTTAAAGGGGCCGCCGGACGCCCCTGTAGCCGCCAACCGCCACCACCCGCCGGATCTGGGCAGGGGGCGCCAGATCCGCCGCCGGCACGCCCCGGGCCTCCAGAGCCCCACGAGCCGAGGTCGAGGGGGAGGAGGAGAGGAGGCGACGCCGGCTGGCCACCAGGGAGCGGGGCGGAGGAGGGAGGCCGGAGCAGAGGCACGCCGGCGCCCGACGCCACCGAGCAGGGGAGGCCGCCCCGCGACGTCCGCCACCCGCGCGAGGGAGAGAGCCGCCCCGCTGCCGCCTGCGCCACGCGGCCTTTGGCCGGCGACGCCACCAGCGGCGGCGAGGGATGGGGGATGGGGCGAAGGGACGGGGGCGGCGGCGCTAGGGTTCCCTCCCAGGGGCGCCCGTGGGAGCGCCACGGGAGGGGAGGAGCGTTTCACTCAGTTGTATCCTTTTGAAACTCACAATCATAGAAGCATTATTCCGTAGTCTGATCTGTACTTCTTCGGTTTTTGTTTAGATGGTACAGCAGTTGCATTGAGGATGCTAGACCGACGTGTGGTGTGCTTGGGGGAGCAAATCACCAGCGAGTTGGGGCCCTGCCCCGCCCCTCCGGGGGCCGATTCTTCGTCGACACCGGCATAGGTAAGACACTGGTTTCCCTCCTCTGCTCTCTCTCTCTCTCTCTCTCTCTAAATTTTGTAGTGCATGGATGAATGAAAATCTGATTTCCAAACAGCTTCATCCTTGATTTTTAGTGCATATGAATGAATTTATGAATGTATAATCATTAATTTGCTTGAGTTGGTGTCTTGGTGATGGCGCGGGGGTCGTGCACCAAACAAAATAATCTTCTTTTGTGCTTTGGGTCTAGGATTTTTTTCTTCTGTTGGCTGATTCATTCCATGGGTCTACTGTTTATGTATGTAAGGGAGATTGAGGAAGGTAGGAGTAGGACCTTTTAGGAAGATGTTGGCATTTAGAAATCCTGGTACTGATTGCTGGAAATAATAAACACCATGTCCTGGTATATGAGTAGAGGACGACTGACCAAAGCACACATGTTGGTTAGAAAGCTTCCAAATACAAACAAAATAGGCAGAGCTATTAAACGCCCTCCACGCCGCCGCTGGCCTCGGCAATCTACCGGTCTACCAGTATGGAGGAGCTTGAGATGTATGTAGACACGCCGACACCGCTCAGGGTAGTTAATTCATCCACACCTTTCAGGTCCTAAAGCATACATAATTGTATGACTTGGATACTCGATCATTATTTAACCAAAAAGTTTACATATATATATAAGTAGCTGATAGGTTCTGGAAAATAAGCCAGGGTCACTTGTCATCTTGAGCATCCAACACATAGATCCAGTTCGCTGTTTCCCCGAAAGTTTTTATAGTTGTAGCTGTTGATTAACAATGTTGACTAAAAAGAGTTTCATATGTTCTGTTCTGATTTGGTTCGTGCATGTGCCAATGATGGTCTTGCCACCAATGCTAATACGGGAATCTTCTGATCTGAACCAAGAGATCTTATTGCTGTTGCATATTGGAATTTCTTGATATCTCATGGTAGAAAGTTTTCTCTGTCATGCTATCTCTTTCCTGGTTTGATGCTTAGCCCTTCTTCTTGTAAGTATACATGTTATTAGAATTCAGAATAATAAACTGTTTTCAACCAGCACATGAGTCGTCTATTGTTTTTCAACCTTTCGTATTAACTAAATCAATTTCAAATTGGTAATCGAAGTGTAATTGTTGAGTTAATGATAGAGTATGTAGTAATTCTTCATCAGCAAACTATCAATGTCAATTTTTCTATTCAATCCTGATATGGTGTGATCAATATTGGGTATGATACTGGATGGTGAAACACTTTGCATTAGTTAGTGGTGGTATCTCCGCGTGAATTTACCAAAAAGCTAGGAGTCATTATTAATGTTGAACTGACTCCATCCGTCCAAAAAAGCTTGTCCCAAGCTTATGTCTTAAATGGATGTATGTAGCACTAACATGGTGCTAGATACATCCATTTGAGGGACAAACTTTTTTGGACGGAGGGAGTACATTTTTATTATGGTTCACTCTTGGTGCTGTCAGTTATCTATTTTTGCTTTGGGTCATCAGGAATTGATTAGTCCTAAAGTCATAAAGAAGTCCACTTGGAAATAGTGTCCAGAACACACTTTCGACCACAAATTTGTAATGTATGATAGTTGGAATTGAGATTGTGTTAAACTGTTTTGTACTGTGTCATATGGTTAGGGTAGTGCATTGAGCGCATAAGCAAAATTGTCTTCTTTTTCAGTCCTTTTAAATGAACCAAACTTTAAATGAATAGGTATCGAAACCAGGGACATGGCCAAGTAAGCTTGGCTCTTTTAAATGAACAAGTATTGAAACAGAAAAAGTTATAAAATTTTATTGTTTAATTCTAACTGTCAAGCTGTGGACAACCGTGGTGCTGGACATCAATCCGATGGTTTAGACATTTAGTGTTAGAAATTGTCATGCTTTTGGTGATGATATTCTTTCCAGTGATGATTTTCCCAACTGTTTTGTTAGTTAATTTGATTAGGATGACATGTTTTGACAGTTCTAGGCTGCTGCATAATACCAAGTTGTCTTTCTACTTCTGTTTTGTGTCGATCTCACAGCGTTGGCCAAAAATAACTTAAGATGAATAATCCTTGAAAAAACTGCAATGGAAGCACTCGTTCTTTACTCACTCTAACACTACTAAAGAAAACCCTAGCAGTAGCGCGTGTTTTGTGCCCACTAGTAGCGCGGGTGGCCGCGCTACTAATAAGGCGCTACAGCTATTGCTTAGCAGTAACGCGTGCCAGCACGCGCTACTGCTAGGACAAATAGCTGCAGCGTTTGTTCAGTACCACGCTACTGCTAAGGTATCTACTTGCAGCGTGTTTTCTTTCCATCGCTACTAGTATTTTTTTATTTTTTTATTTTTAGTGTATTTATGCGCCATCATACAAATATTGGTACAATACCAGCTGTTATGAGGTTTACATCATTATGTCCATAATAGTGTATTAAATGAAGGTGGATTAGGTTCAAGTGGAGGTAATATGTGGTGCATGTCAAAAGTATACTACTAATCCAAACTTGATCTAGTTTGGACTAGTAGTACTTTCGATGTGCACCACATGTTGCCTCCACTTGAATCTAATCCGCCAGCACAAGCTATTTAATCATCATCATAGTCATTACCACCAACAGTATTTATTTAATTATCACTAACACTAGCTAATAATAATCATCATAGTCATTACCACCAACACTAGCTATTTTATCATCATAGTAATAGTGTAGCACATCATCATCCTCAAACTCATTTCTAGCTAGCTAATCATTCCTGCTGCTCTCTCTTAGGTAAAATAACATAAAACATATATAGCTCTCCTCCTCGATCAAACTGGAGCATGCAGATGAACCTGTCTCCTAATCATGGATAGCGCATCTGTTTGCTGCCCCCTAGTACTTCTCTGCGCTCCCCCATCACATATTTGGTCCAGTCTTGCACTATTAAGCATCCGTCGCTAATCTTGAATGCACTAAAGTAATCTGTAGGATATCTTGGCCGTAAGCTGATAATACTCATGGTACCTTTAGTCTCGATCCCATAAGGCACAACATTCATCGGGAGTCCCTGTTGAAGAACATCGTACGGAAACATACTTAGCAATGAAGTTTAGCTTCAAAACTAATGTATGGAAAAGATGCACCGATGACAAATAGTAAAAATCTTACCATCCTTCCTAAATAGATGTGACATGTGACCGTAGTTCATTACGAACACTATTGGTCGCACATTTTCAGTACTAACATTTCTAAATGCAGGAAGAAAATTTGTCTTGACAGTATCAAGATCCTCAAGCCATGAAACATAATGACTGAGCTCCTCGCAGTTGAGTTCAGCCCCAGGACAGTATACGGTCCTGTCTACCAAGTGCTGGACATGTTTGCTTGCATGGAAATAAGCTGACAATACAAATTAGTTGTCAACTATTTTTGAATAAACAATATCAAAGACATAAATATGGTTGAGAAACTTACATAATGGTATAACTGGAGGCATTTGCACATCAACCCAGATGTCGGTATTACCTTCAATATCATCTTCCGGACGAATATCAAAGGTGATAACCATATCAGGCTCAAATGCATAAGTCTTGCATAGTGCTCGCCATGTTTTGCATCCAAAATATGTGTAGTCGTCTGAATTGTATAACTTTGCATGGAAAATATAACCATGCTCGGTCTTCAAGTAAACTTTCTTTTCCTCCATACTATGACTGAAACCTATCTTATCCAATACAAAAACTCTTGCATGGCAGGGGATACGCTAGTAGAATAGTAAAAAAATATAAGTTGAAGCAAATGAAGCAGATGTCATGCTTAATTACGAAAAAGACTTGTCGTTGTGACTTACTGTATCCACTTCGAAGTTCTCGTCCAGCTTGATGCTGAAGCGCCTATCATCATCTAGGAAGATTCCGTCGCATAGGTCGCGCTCGTCTTCGCAGTATTTGCAAATACCGAAATCCTTCTCGTCGTCAGACGTTTCCGATGTTCATAGTTAAAACATTAATTGAAAATCGATCGAAGACAACTACCAAGATACTCAACACACAAATCTGGGGCACTCGATATTTCCTACATATTCTAGCACAAGTCATGCCAAAATTCACGGAGAAATCCGGCATGACCTTTGCTAAAATAGGACATATCGGCGCCTGAAATTTGCCGAACGGAAATGAATCAACACTCCGCAAAACATAGGCCACTCAAGGTGTAACCTGCAAACATGACCGCCACTTGGATATTGAGCAACACAAGATATACATTTCAAAATATCTTATAGGACTCAAATTAGCATGCATTCAATAAGCAAAAATAAATCATCTCATGCGTCAGTACATCGTCGAATATTATCACTAATACATCACGAATAGTGTCATACATATAACATCACTAATACAACTAAAACTCTAGCACACGACGGGTATCGGCGCGGGCGGTGGACACCCACAGAGAAGGCACCATCACGGGATCATAGCTCCAGTGAGATCCCCGGAGAACCTGCCAGGTATTGGAGAACGGCATGTGCTCCAACGCAAACAAGTAGCGACGGACATGCGCGTCCTCCTCACTGACACAGTGACGCACCACCTCCGCGGAGTCCTCGAGCCTCTGGATCGTCACTGGCCCACGCGACCGCCACCAAAGAAGGTTCGGGTCAACGACAGGCTGGCTCCTCACCAACCTGCGCCCCCCGGTAGGTAGCGCCTCCCAGTACCACCCCGGCGGAGCCCAGTCCCGGACATGGCCGATCTGGTCAAGCAGGTGTCGTCCTCCGCCGACTCGACGACGAGGATGCGGGATAGGCATCGTCCACGTCGAGGTGGGAAAAATTGCTGTAACTAAAAAATCACCTAATTAGTACCTAGTTCTTACTAACTAGTTCTTACTAACTAAATAGAAGAAGGTCAAATTTTACTCGTTTTATTATGCATTACACTAGTGTTTATTCATCATCTAAGAAAACATCACCTAAGAAAAAATCCCAGCCGCATCTGTATCCAATTCATTTCCACCCATAGATGAACCCTAACTATTTGATGCAACTAAAATTTGAAGAACCCTATCTAGGCAGAGGTAGGGGAGAGGGAGGAGCAGGCGTGCTCACCTTCATCCGGTGCCTGCGGCGAGAGAGGGGCAGGCGGCGTCGAGGTCGGGCTTGGGGCGGCGTCCGGGGCGGCGTTGAGGTCGGGGGCGGTGTCTGGGGCCGCGTTGAGGTCGGGGGCGGGGGCGGCGTTGAATCCGGGGTCGGGGTGGCGTAGAAGGTGTGCGGAGAGCGCGCGGCGACCGACGGGCGACGGCGGCGGCGAGAGCGGAGGAGTTCGATTTGGGGGAAGTGGCCGTGGGGAAGGACGAACGCGGTGGTTAAGTCAGAAGTAGCAGTAGCGCGTTCCTGAAAGCGCGCTGCTGCTACATTAGCTACAGCGCGTTCTAGCATACTCGCTACTGCTACAACTTTCTCCTTTTTTCCTTTTTTATTTATTTTTCTTCACATTTTATTTTTTTCCTTTTACCTTCTTCTATTTCTTTCATTTTCAATTACCTTTCTATTTGCTTTTCATTTAATTTTATATCCTTTAGTAGTAGCGAGTTTAGAGAAAAACGCGCTGCTACAAAGAAAGTAGCAGTAGCGCGGTTCCGCATAGATCGCTACTACTATGTGTACCATATCGGCTAAGCCGTGAGAATTTTAGTAGTAACGTGTATTCAGCGAGACGCGCTACTGCTACGACATTATCTGCAGCGCGGTTTCGGCAGGCGCGCTGCTGCTACTTAGCACCAGCGTGCTTCTTTGACCCACGCTACTGCTAAAGTTCTGTGTATAAGGTTTTCCCTAGTAGTGTAAGTCAATCGCTCGTTTTTATGTTTCACAGGTCGCTGCTTTGCATGGTCTAGACAGACATGTATCATCTAGCTAGTAGTATAGAAGCATTATTTCATAGTCTGATCTATACGAATTGTAGTTGTAGATACTGTTTGGTTCACTCGAAAATAATCTTGTACGTATTAATTGAGTTGATCACTTGTCTGCAAGATGAAATGTTGTACAGACATGTATGTGGTTGTTTGGTTCCTTGTTCCTTTGGGCTAAACATTATTTCAGTTTACTTGCTTAAGATTGTTCATTAGTGTCAGCCACCAAAGGAGTTGATGCTTTGATGCTCTGTTAGAGCATTATTGCAGTGGAGGCAGATATTGCGCCTTCTCACTCTCTTGTTTTTTTATTGCTAAGACCTAGTACTTATTTTCTTCCCGCAAAAGGAAAAAAAAGGACCTTTCTCATGCGAAAGCAGGAAGAACTACTTGTCTTGCTCTCAACTGGCATGCATCAGGTGATATTTAATCATAACGACAAGACCATGAATAACAACTAGTATTAGTTGGGCTAGATTGTTACCGGCAACAACTTAAACTAAGATGATGCACCTGTTGTATCCTTGTCAGAGATTGGCATATTCTACTCTTCCCTCCTCCAATCTCCATCCCTCCCCCAACCCGCGGGTTGATTTTTCATATTTTGTCTGTGTTCATATCAGTGAGTACTCAAGCTTCAGTTCGGACCTCGACCGTGATGGCAAGAGCTGGCACCCAATCTCCGGTAATGGAGGAGCTAGCTACTGCTCGTCTGATTCTGTAGATGATACATATTGTAGATGTTTGGTTCAGTGTGAAATATCTATCTTTCCTGTAGTTTAAGTTGCTTTTGTGCAATTCAATGTTGTTTGCCTGCTTTTCTTCAGTGTTGGCAAAAAAGAAAAAACTTAAGATGAATAATCCTTAAAAGAGCTGCAATGGAAGCACTTGTCCATTACTTACTCTAAGTCACTCATTTTATCTTCCACAAATCGCTGCTTTGCATCGTGTAGACAGACATATATTATCTACTCCCTCCGTCCCAAAATAAGTGACTCAACTTTGTAACTTTGTACTAAAGTTAGCACAAAGTTGAGTCACTTATTTTGGGACGGAGGGAGTAGTATAGAAGCAGTATTTCATGGTCTGAGCTGTACTCTTTGGTCCCGTTCAGATGGTACAGCAGTTGCACCAAGTATGATGGTCTAGATCTAGCTGGGTCAATGGTGGAACCATAGTTCCATTTTCATGTAACATGGCTATGTATTGATTAATCTCAAATACTGTTATGCTATTGTTTTGTGTCATATCCATTCGAGAGAGACCTGAATCGGTTGTTTCAATATTACAGGAGACTAGGAGAGGATATGTAAAAAGAATTGTTTTACCTGGAAACTTGATATGCTCAAGGGGCGCCGAGTGGAGTTGGTTGTCAAGCTGAAGGGGCTCGCCATTGAGACCGCCCAGCAGTCTATACACAGTGGAAGTCATGGTTGTTACAAGATGAGGGAACTTGATACGCTCAAGGGGTGCCATGTGAAGTCGGTTGTCAAGCCGAAGGGGATCGACATTGGGACAATCCAACAATCTGTACATGGTGTGATGATCTGGGTTCCCATGACTGCGTCCTCAAGCAGAAAGAGTTTGGTGAGTCCATGTCTCTCCTTTCTCCTGTATCTGCTCTATAAACTAGCTTTTGAAGCTATGGCCATACTTTGAACATTTATGGTCAGTGGTGGTTGGTGGTCAGTTGGCTATGGTGCTACGTTCGTACTGTTCGGGCTGTAGTGATTTGCTCTGTTAACGATCATGGCATTGGTTTGTGGATGGTTAGGCTGGATGTCACTGTTATCATCTCTCCTTATGCAAGAATTTGGAAATTGATTCTGTTCACTTAGTCTTGCCAAATAATCTTAGATGTCTCAACAGTGCTATTGGGCCCATGTTTTCAAGTTTTGTAAGATATGTGTAATGAACTGGATAAAGATATTCGATACTACTATTTGATAGCAATCAGTTTGGGATTCTAGGTGTTGAAGTATGGACTACTTCTAGGCTTATACCTGATTAGCATCTGTTGGACTAGAATTCAGCATCAACCTTGTTTGTGTGGTTCCGTCCTAAGAATGAGCTGCCAAACATGCAAATGGGGACAATATATATTGTTTTTATAAGTTCATGCAGTACTTGAGCAACTTTGAAATTCTCATTTTGAACACAGTAACTAATTGCACTATCCCTCCATTGGGTTCGTCTCTATCATGACATGTGATGGCACAAGTACTCGGTTATTTGTTTTCTTTTCATGAGTAAAGTGGATATCCGTTGATTTACCACTCGTGGTTTCGAAATGAAGATTGCTTTGTCATTTTGGCATGCTTGTACATTGTACTATGTTCACATGGCAGGCAAAAGGCCCTGTTTATATTATTCATCAATTGTTCATGTTTTTTTCTAGAGCAGGCTAGTTGTAGTTGCGTGCTGCGAATAAATTATGTACTCTTTTTTTAACAGAACTTATTTACACTTCTGGTGCTTCATGTCCCTTTGCTCAACTTGCCTATTACTGACCTGCCAAATATTATTCACTTCAGTTCCACGGAAATCACCTGGCTGGTGCACCATGGGATGCTATTTGATCCAATTGGCTACGCCTTTGGCTGGGGCATGTTCAACATGGATGATATCAGAGGGGGAAGCCCTTACGGCGTCGGAGTCTTTGCTGGTGATGATCGATAGACTTGTCCTTGCCGAAGCATCAAGGCGAGTACATGTCCATTTGAGACAGACCTACACTTGGTTGTTTGAATATTACATGAGAGAATATGGGAAGGAAAGACATAACCTGGAAGTCATGGTTGTTATAGTCTGTGGGAACTGGATACGCTGAAGGGGTGCCATGTGGAGTCGGTTGTCAAGCTGAAGGGGCTCAACATCGAGACCATTCAGCAATATATACACGGTGTGATGATCTGAGCTCCCAGGACTGCCTCCTCCGCTACAACTACTTAGGTGAGTCCCTCTCTCTCCTTTCTCCTTTGTCTACTCTCAGAGCTAGCTTTTGAGCTATGGCCATACTTTGCTCTTCTCTGGCCATCGAGCCGATGATATAGCAGCTTGTGTTCTGTGGTGGTTGGTGGTCAGTGGGCTATGTTACGATGTTTGTACTGTCCAGGCTTAGTGATTTGCTCTGTGTTAATGATCATGACATTAGTTTGTGGATGGTTAGGCTGGCTGGCACAGTTATCATCTTCGTCTATGCTAGAATTTGGAAATCACTACTGTTTACTTAGTATTGCCAAGTAATCTTAGATGTCTCAACATGCTATTTGGCCCATGTTTAGAAGTTATGTAAGATGTGTAATGAACTGGATAAAGTCATTCTATGCTACTGTTTTATAGCAATCATTTTGGGAATCTAGGTGTTGAAGTACGGATTACTTCAAGGCTTGTACCTGATCAGCATCTGCTGGACTGGCATTTAGCATCAACCTGGTTTGTGTGGTTCTGTCCTAAGAATGAGCTGCCAAACATGCAAATGGTTGGTCGTGAGGAGCACGGACAATATATATTGTCTTTATAATTTCGTGCGGTACTTGAGCAACTCTAAAATTCTCATTTTAATCACAATCCCTCTATCGAGTCCTTCTCTAGCATGACATGTGATGGCACAAGTACTCTATTATTTGTTTCTATTTTGCGAGAAGAGTGGATATCCGTTGATTTACCACTCTTGATTTCAACATGAAGATTGCTTTGTCTTTTTGGCATGCTTGTACATTGTACTATGTTCTCATGGCAGGCAAAAGGTCATGTTTATATTATTCCCATACTGTTCAATTTTTTTCCTAGAACATCGTAGTCACTTGCTACGAGTAGATTGTGTAACCCCTATTTTTTACAGAACTTGTGTGCACTTTCTTGTGCTTCATGTGTCTTTGCTCTACTTGCCTATTACCGACCTGCCAAATATTATTCACTTCAGCTGGACAGCGATCACCTGACTGGTGCACCACGAGATGCTACTTGATCCAACTGACTGCACCTTTGGCTTGGGCATATTCAACATGGATGACATCACCACTTAGGTGAGTCGCTAGTTTCTCCTTCCTACTATGGTCGTACCATGCTCTGTTCTAGCCATCGAGCCGATGATCCAGTCCTTGTGGTCTGTAGTGGTGGACATAATCATGATCATGATCTATGTTGTTGCTATTGACATGTTGGGGCTTAGGTAACTTGCTCTCTTTTAATGGTCATGATTCTGTCCTGGAACTGAGGTGCAAGGCCGATTTTGTAGTAGTTTTCATGTGGATATGGTAGTTGATAACTCATGTTTCGTGAGCTTTGTGTTGGATAGAGATTTATGTACCAATAGCCTTCAGTGTACGCAGATTAAGTTCAACTCTCGATTGCCCAAGAATTAGCATAATCAAAGAAATCATCTTAGAGAGGTGATTTTTTGGTTCAACCACAACCTACTTCACACCTTTTTGAATCCTTGTTGTTTCTGTTGTGAAGCTTAGGGACAGAATGTGAATTCATGACTGTGAGGTGCTAAGAATCAAGAAAGTGGCTGTCAAGTTTTGATGATGATATTGATTGCTCCCATGGCTTTTACATATATTCCTTGGCCTTCTGCAAACATTTTCTTGTTGTTTGGTGTTGGTACCATATAGGTGACGATGTTGTCATTTCGGGTTGTTGCTGAATGTTATGTTGGTTCTTGTGTTGTGGATCAGTGCTGGCGAGTGCTCGATGGGTTCTTGTTTTGCTGGCTGGCAGCTCTTTGAAACTTGAGGCCCCGCTCCTCTGCAGGCCACTACAGGAGAGGTGCGTCGATGACCTGTGATCATTCAGGCTCAGGATTTTTGTTGAATATGGATGGCATGGTGAACCCGGAGACCATCATAGCTGGTGAGGCGAGGAGTACCATTAGCTTCTTCTTTTGAGAATTGTTCGGTAGGATGATTTGGACTCAATCCAGTGTAAGTGTATTGATGGATCGTCCCTGATTGGGAGTGCCGGAATGAATCAATCCGAACAACTTGATCCTCGACTTGGGCTGCATGAATGAATGGGTCATCCTTATTTGCTACTCCCTCCGTTCCTAAACATAGGTCTTTCTAGAGATTTCAACAAGTGACTACATACGGAGCAAAATAAGTGAATCTACATTCTAAAATATGTCTACATACATCCGTAAGTGGTAGTCCATTTGAAAGCTCTAAAAAGACTTATATTTAGGAACGGAGGGAGTAGTTGGGCGCTTGTTTTCTGCTGCCAGTGTTAGCCGGTGGTGTTGCAATGCAATGAATTATTCTCGAGTGATCGATGGTGATAAGCAAAAGACTATCTTTCTTTTTAGCCGCTGATTGATTTATGTATATGCTATTCTCCTTCATTTATTGTTCAGTTTCCTGATTCATTGGGAAATAAAAACAGAGCAGTGGCATCAGGTCATAAGTATTCAAAAGCAAGCCATTGTTATGTGGACTAATAAAAATATGGTCTTTTTTGCTTCATCAAATAACTGAGCTAGATTGAGCAACCATTCATTGCTCCATATTTGATTTGCTGTGATCCTAAAGAAATGGCATGGCCAAGACCAGTAAAGCTATGTTTTTAATGAATTAAGGGCAATGAAACCAAACCAAGATTAGTTGATAACCTATTACTCCCTCTGTTGCTAAATATAAACATTTTTAACGAATTAAGGGCGACGAAACCAAACCAAGATTAGTTGATAACATATACTCCCTCTGTTTCTATATATAAACATTTTAACGAATTAAGGGCATGAAACCAAACCAAGATTAATTGATAACATATACTCCCTTTGTTTCTAAATATAAAGACTTAACGAATTAAGGGCATGAAACCAAACCAAGATTAATTGATAACATATACTCCCTATGTTTCTAAATATAAAGACTTAACGAATTAAGGGCATGAAACCAAACCAATATTAATTGATAACATATACTCCCTCTGTTTCTAAATATAAAGACTTTTAGAGATTCTAATATGAAGGAAAGTAAGTGAATCGACACTCTAAAAATATATATATATATATATATATATATATATATATATATATATATATATATATATATATATATATATATATATATATATCCGTATGTTAAAATGAAAAAAGTTACATATGTGGAATTGATTTATATTTTTGAGGATTGAAAGAAGATGAAGCAATTCTAAGAATCTATTCCAAAAGAAGTGCTTTTTTAGGTTTATATAAAAGATATGGCTAATCAATGGAGCACATCTATCTAGAAGCCCACCCAACGATGCAAGGGAAAGAAGAGCGGACCTATCCATCCAGTAACGGAAGTGACAACCTTTTTGTCGAGAGATAATAATGAAGTGGCAGCTAGGCCTGCACAACATGACATGCAGCTGGCTTGAAAAAACTCATGGGCGCATGCATGCCGGCCCACACGGATCAGCTTTGCTGGGCTTTACACGACCAATGGCCATTCACATAGGACGGACTACTCAGTCATTAGTGCATGACTCATATGCCTGTTTAGTACCATACTGTTCACGGTGGAGGGAAATGACCAACATAAAAGGAGGAGGCTTCCATTGCTTTAAAAATGCTAGAGGCACACATTGAGAGTGCACGTAAAGCGCGTGCGCTCGCGTGAATTTTGGCGTGACTTGTGACTTTGGCGACGGCGCGGTTCGCGGCAATCAAAGCAAAGAATAATGTATTTTTGCTACATATCTCTGCCATGAGATGAAAGACGTAGCAGATCCCCTTGTCCTGCTCAAGGAACGGAACCCACCCTCGGGCGCCGCGCCGGTAAGGTTCACCGGAAGCGCCGCGATCGACTGGTGGAGTCGATCCGATTACCAGTCGAATTCGGAATCCCATCTCGTCCGATCCGTAAGGAAATCGCAACATTGGCTCTGGCTCGCTATATATGGTTTGTCTTTGGTTGGATAATTTCCATCTCACGCGTACGCACCGCACGCCCGTCCTCCATCTCCAGCCGCTGCGTCTCTCTTAGGCTGCTGCTGTGGCAGATGGAGCCGCTGCCCGTGCGAGTGCGGACGAGAATTCCTATTATCTACGAGGTCGTAGAACATCGGGAGCCGGTCGACGGGCAGGAATTCTTGGAACGAGGTGTACGGGATTGGATGCAAGGCCGGTTGCCGTTGATCAACCATGAACTCGACATGTTGCTGAGACAACAAGAGGCTCGGCAGCAGAGCCGCTATGAGGAGGAGGGCCCGTTCTGGCCGAGTTTGGCAGTCCCGGCCTCGCTCGTCGCCGTCCTGCAGCTACCGGAGACAGCCGGCGCGCCAGCCGGAGCCCGGCTCCAGCAAACGGAGTGCGCCGTGTGCCTCAAGGATTTCGAGGTGGACGACAAGGTGACGACGATGCCGTGTGACCACTACTTCCACCAAGGTTGCATCTCCGAGTGGCTCAAGGTCAGCTGCGTCTGCCCCCTCTGCCGTCACGCGCTTCCTGCTGCAACTCCACCGGCGCACCACATGGAGGCGACAACTCCATGATTGATCATCTTTTCATCCTCCATGATCAATTTTCCTGCTGGTGTCGCTCTCCCTGCATCAAGCCAGGCAGACAAGAAAATTTATCAGCTATTCAGACCTCAATGTAAACCTAGAACTTGAAGCAGAGCGTATCTTTTTTGTTTTTGAGAAAAAGCAGAGCGTATCCTGATCTGCTTCTAGAGCAACGTTGTGCTCTCTCTCTCTCTCTCTCTCTCTCTCTCTCTCTCTCTCTCTCTCTCTCTCTCTCTCTCTCTCTCTCTCTCTCTCGTTATGGCAACGTTGTGGCCTCTCTCTCTCTGTTTTTCTTTGATGTTATGTCTGCAGAGAAGAATGTGTAACGTGAACTATTGCCATGTTTATTTTACCTGCTACCGGTGTTACCCGGATCAGTAGATCACTGGCGCTCTAATGTCACTGATGATATTGCGGTCCTTTTTCTGTGACTGTATTCCTTGGTGTTGAGGAATAAGAGTGTTTGCTTAAGTTGTCACTAGCAAGGCCCATGGCGCAGCCGGGGACTGCGGCGACGGGGCATGCGCTGCTCTGGTTCACATCGGAGGGTCTTGGATCTGGGCGGCGGCCCCCGGCGAGGCCCCTTGTCACCTGCGGTGAACAGTGGGGTGGGCGCGGTGCCGGCGATCTGGTCGGGTGGCCGGCGGATCTTCGGTGGGCTGGGACCTCGCGTGGCTGCCCTGGTGGCTGGCGGCGACAGATCTGGCTGCTGGCCATCTTCCCCAGCTCGGTGCGTTTCACTCTCGACGGTCCCTGGCTGTGCAGGCATCTGGCCTGCCTCGGGGTTGCGGGTGATTCTGGTGGTCAGGATCCAGATTGGGGGAAACCCCTGGTCGGCTCCAGCCGGCCGCGACGACGACGACGTCCGCGGGCTCCTATTTCTTCATGGAAACGTCGGTCGAGGTCTGCCCTTCCACACCCCACCACCTTGCTTCTCGGGTGAAAACCTAACTCCGGTGGGCGGCGACGGCGTCCTTGGCGCCATGACCTTCTTGAAGGCGTCGCCTTGAGGGCAGTGTGGTGGCGGGCTCAGTATGGGGTCGGTGACAGCAGCCGAGGATCAAGGGACCAGTGGGTGCCTTTTTTTGGTGGAGTGGTGCTTCATCCTACACATTGATGACGGCGGATCTCCGCGGCGTGGTGCAGTGGAACTTATTTGTGGCACTGCCGTTTGGGTCATATCGGTGTAAAGCGCATGAAGAAACTCCATAAAAATGGATTTTTGGAATCAGTTGGTTATGAATCATTTGATGCTTGCGAACCGTGCCTTTTGGGTAAGATGACTAAAACTCCATTCTTCGGAACAATGGAACAAGCTACTGACTTATTGGAAATAATACATACCGATGTATGCGATCCAATGAGTGTTGATGCTCGTGGCAAGTATCATTATTTTTTGACCTTCACAAGATGATTTGAGCAGATATGGGTATATCTACTTGATAAAACATAAGTCTGAAATAGTTGAAAGGTTCAAAGAATTTTAGAGTGAAGTAAAAAAATCATCGTAACAAGAAAATAAAATTTCTGTGATCTGATCGCGGAGACGAATATTTGAGTTACGAGTTTGGTCTTCAATTAAAACAAAGTGGAATAGTTTCACAGCTCACACCACCTGGAACACCACAACGTTATGGTGTGTCCGAACGTCATAATCGTACTTTACTAGATATGGTGCGATCTATGATGTCTCTTATTGATTTACCATTATCATTTTGGGGTTATGCATTAGAGACAGCTGCATTCACGTTTAATAGGGCACCATCTAAATCCGTTGAGACGACACCGTATGAACTATGGTTTAGCAGTAAACCTAAGCTATCGTTTCTTAAAGTTTGGAGTTGCGATGCTTATATGAAAAAGGTTTTCAACCTGATAAGCTCGAACCCAAATTGGAGAAATGCGTCTTCATAGAATACCCAAAGGAAACTGTTGGGTACACCTTCTATCACAGATCTGAAGGCAAAACATTCTTTGCTAAGAATGGATCCTTTCTAGAGAAGGAGTTTCTCTCGAAAGAAGTGAGTTGGAGGAAAGTAGAACTTGATAAGGTAATTGTACCTTCTCCCGAATTGGAATGTAATTCATCACAGAAATCAGTTCCAGTGATTCTTACACCAATTAGTGAAGAAGTTAATGATAATGATCATGAAACTGCAGATCAAGTTATTATAGAACCTCGTAGGTCTTCCAGAGTACGGTCTGCACCAGAGTGGTACGGTAATCCTGTTCTGGAAGTCATGTTACTAGACCATGATGAACCTACGAACTATGAGGAAGCGATGATGAGCCCAGATTCCGCGAAATGGCTTGAGGCCATGAAATCTGAGATAGGATCCATGTATGAGAACAAAGTGTGGACTTTGGTGGACTTGCCCGATGATCGACAATCCATAGAAAATAAATGGATCTTCAAGAGGAAGACGGACATTGACAGTAGTGTTACTATCTACAAAGCTCAAATTGTCGAAAAAAAAGGTTTTTTCGACAAGTTCAAGGTATTGAATACAATGAGATTTTTTCTCACTCGTATCGATGCTTAAAAGTTTGTCTGAATCATGATAGCAATTGCCGCATTTTATGATTATGAAATATGGCAGATGGATGTCAAAACTGCATTCCTGAACGGGTTTCTGGAAGAAGAGTTGTATATGATGCAGCCAGAAGGTTTTGTCGATCCAAAGGGAGCTAACAAAGTATGCAAGCTCCAGCGATCCATCAATGGACTGGTGCAAGCATCTCAGAGTTGGAATATACGCTTTGATAAGTTGATCAAAGCATATAGTTTTATACAGACTTGCGGTGAAGTCTGTATTTACAATAAAGTGAGTGGGAGCACTACCGCCTTTCTGATAAATATATGTGAGTAACATATTGTTGATCAGAAACGATGTAGAATTTTTCTGCAAAGCATAAAGGAGTATTTGAAAGGAGTTCTTTAAAAAGAAAGACCTCAGTAAAGCTACTTACATATTGAGCATCAAGATCTATTGAGATAGATCAAGACGCTTGATAAGATTTTCAATGAGTACATACCTTGTCAAGATTTTGAAATAGTTCAAAATAAAACAGTCAAAGAAAGAGTTCTTGCCTGTGTTGCGAAGGTGTGAAATTGAGTAAGATTCAAATCTCGACCACGGCAGAAAATAGAAAAGAGAATGAAAGTCATTCCCTATGCCTCAGTCATAGGTTCTATAAAGTATGCTATGCTATGT
Source organism: Aegilops speltoides (assembly GCA_021437245.1). NCBI lineage: Eukaryota > Viridiplantae > Streptophyta > Magnoliopsida > Poales > Poaceae > Aegilops > Aegilops speltoides. Next base: position 45,053 of record JAHHZJ010000913.1, read on the forward strand.
ACCAGACCTATTGTATACCTTGCTCTGAATTTGGCAAGGGAATACAATAGTGATCTAGGAGTAGATCACTGGACATTGGTCAAGAACATCCTTAGTAAGGACTAAGGAAATATTTCTCGATTATGGAGGTGATAAAAGAGCCCGTCGTAAAGAGTTACATCGGTGCAAGCTTTCACACCGATCCAGATGACTCTAAGTCTCAATCTGGATACATATTGAAAGTGGGAGCAATTAGCTAGAGTAGCTCCGTGCAGAGCATTGTAAACATAGAATATTTGCAAAATACATACGGCTCTGAATGTAACAGACCCGTTGACTAAGCTTCTCTCACGAGCAAAACATGATCACACCTCAGTACTCTTTGGGTGTTAATCACATAACAATGTGAACTAGATTATTGACTCTAGTAAACCCTTTGGGTGTTGGTTACATGACGATGTGGACTATGGGTGTTAATCATATACAGATATGAATATTGATGTTAAATCACATGGCGATGTGAACTAGATTATTGACTCTAGTGCAAGTGGGAGACTGAAGGAAATATGCCCTAGAGGCAATAATAAAGTTATTATTTATTTCCTTATTTCATGATAAATGTTTATTATTCATGCTAGAATTGTATTAACCAGAAACATGATACATGTGTGAATACATAGACAAACATAACGTCACTAGGATGCCTCTACTTGACTAGCTCATTTATCAAAGATGGTTATGTTTCCTAACCATAGACATGTGTTGTCATTTGATTAGTGGGATCACATCATTAGGAGAATGATGTGATTGACATGACCCATTCTGTTAGCCTAGCACTTGATCGTTTAGTATGTTGCTATTGCTTTCTTCATGACTTATACATGTTCCTGTAACTATGAGATTATGCAACTCCCGTTTACCGGAGGAACACTTTGTGTGCTACCAAATGTCACAACGTAACTGGGTGATTATAAAGGAGCTCTACAGGTGTCTCCAAAGGTACATGTTGGGTTGGCGTATTTCGAGATTAGGTTTTGTCACTTCGATTGTCGGAGAGGTATCTCTGGGCCCTCTCGGTAATGCACATCACTATAAGCCTTGCAAGCAATATAGCTAATGAGTTAGCTACAGAATGATGCATTACGTAACGAGTAAAGAGACTTGCCAGTAACGAGATTGAACTAGGTATTGGATACCGACGATCGAATCTCGGGCAAGTAACATACCGATGACAAAGGGAACAATGTATGTTGTTTTGCGGTTTGACCGATAAAGAACTTCGTAGAATATGTAGGAGCCAATATGAGCATCCAGGTTCCGCTATTGGTTATTGACCGAGAATAGTTCTAGGTCATGTCTACATTGTTCTCGAACCCGTAGGGTCCGCACGCTAAGGTTTCGATGATGCTTATATTATGAGTTTATGAATTTTGATGTACCGAAGGAGTTCGGAGTCCCGGATGAGATCGGGGACATGACGAGGAGTCTCGAAATGGTCGAGACGTAAAGATCGATATATTGGACGACTATATTCGGAATTCGGAAAGGTTCCGAGTGATTCGGGTATTTTTCAGAGTACCGGAGAGTTACGGGAATTCGCCGGGGAGTATATGGGCCTTATTGGGCTTTAGGGGAAAGAGAGAGGAGAGGTTGGGCGCCCCCCCAAGGCCTAGTCCGAATTGGACTAGGGGGAGGGGCTGCGCCCCCTCCTTCCTTCTCTTCTCTTCCCCCTTTCCTTGACTCCTACTCCTACTATTTGGAAGGGGGGAATCCTACTCCCGGTTGGAGTAGGACTCCTCCTTAGCGCGCCTCCTCCTAGGGCCGTCCTCCTCCCCCCTTGCTCCTTTATATACGGGGGCAGGAGGGCACCCCATGACACACAAGTTGATCTACGTGATCGTTCCTTAGCCGTGTGCGGTGCCCCCCTCCACCATATTCCACCTCGGTCATATCGTCATGAGTTTAGGCGAAGCCTGCGCGCCGTAGAACATCATCATCGCCACCACGCCGTCGGTTGATGGAACTCATCCCGACACTTTGCTGGATCGAGTCCGGGATCGCCATCGAGCTGAACGTGTGCTGAACTCGGAGGTGCCGTACGTTCGGTACTTGGATCGGTCGGATCGTGAAGACGTACGACTACATCAACCGCGTTGTCATAACGCTTCCGCTTACGGTCTACGAGGGTACGTGGACAATACTCTCCCCTCTCGTTGCTATGCATCACCATGATCTTGCGTGTGCGTACGAAATTTTTTGAAATTACTACGTTCCCCAACAGAAAAGTGGTCTGTGATCCGACTTTATATGAGCAGTGTTTATTACCTTTGTATTTGGGAACAGTGCATGAAACTGCCCGTTGCGACCGATCGGTCCAGCCGCTCCCTGAGTCTCCTCCTTCTCCAGGTGTACAGATCACCGCTGCAACCCATATCCTCCACCTCACAGTCAACTAGAGCATCTCTAAAGTTCTGCATCATGTGCATTGGCCTCGGTGCTCCACCCTCTTTTTCATGGGAATACAAAATTTCATTGAAATCGCCCGCTATCATCCACGGAAGGTTGACTCGCTGGTGTAGATGATGCAAACACGACCACGACAAGTGCTTATCTTCCCATTTCGGCTCCCCGTAGAAGTCCGTAAATCTCCATGCCTCATCCGTGCCATCTCCCACCGTAACATCTATAAAGTTTTTATCTTTATCTCTCAACTGTATTGCCACGGGTCTCCTCCAAAATAGAAGTAGCCCCCCACTCGCTCCATTACTTTCATGCACCACTACTAGGAAAAGGCCTATAGATAGGATTGACTCTAATGGCGCACCGTGGGTGCAGTGCGCCACTACTATATACTAATGGCGCACCTGTTTCTCATACGCCATTAGAGTGGAAGACTCTAATGGCGCACGGCCCGTGAGTCGCCATTAGTATGAATTTTTTTCCATTTTCCCATACATACTAATGGCGCATGAAACAACCAATGCGCCATTACTATATATAACTTCTAATGGCGCACGGGCTAGGTTGTGCGCCATTACTGTATCCCCCTCCATCTCGATCTCGATCCCCCTCCATCTCGATCTCGATCCCCCTCCATCTCGATCTCGATCCCCCTCCATCTCGATCTCGATCCTCCATCTCGATCGCACCAAGACCTCCCCGCTAGCTCTACCCATCGCAACCTCCCCGCTCCACCGCCGAGCACTGCCCGCCCCCCACAAGACCAAGACATTTTGAACATATTTTTATTTTTTTACTATTTTTATAAAAATATTACACTGTTATAATTTAAACAAGTTTGATAAACACAAATAAATATAAAAACATCATTTAAAATGCATAAAAATATTACTGTTATGATTTAAACAAGTTTGAACATATTTAAACACAAGTTTGAACATATTTAAAATGCATATTATCAGATCCCCTCCATCTCGATCTCAATCCCCCATCTCGATCTCGATCCTCCATCTCGATCGACCGCACCCTCCCGCTAGCTCTACCCATCGCAACCTCCTCCGCTCCACCGCCGAGCACTGCCCCCCCCACAAGCACCAAGACATTTTGAACATATTTTTATTTTTTTACTATTTTTATAAAAATATTACACTGTTATAATTTAAACAAGTTTGATAAACACAAATAAATATAAAAACATCATTTAAAATGCATAAAAATATTACTGTTATGATTTAAACAAGTTTGAACATATTTAAACACAAGTTTGAACATATTTAAAATGCATATATCAGATCCCCTCCATCTCGATCTCAATCCCCCATCTCGATCTCGATCCTCCATCTCGATCGCACCAAGACCTCCCCGCTAGCTCTACCCATCGCAACCTCCTCCGCTCCACCGCCGAGCACTGCCCGCCCCCCCAAGACCAAGACATTTTGAACATATTTTTATTTTTTTACTATTTTTATAAAAATATTACACTGTTATAATTTAAACAAGTTTGATAAACACAAATAAATATAAAAAACATCATTTAAAATGCATAAAAAATATTACTGTTATGATTTAAACAAGTTTGAACATATTTAAACACAAATAAATATAAAAAACACCATTTAAAATGCATAAAAAAATATTGGGGATCCTGGGAGTCGAACCCAGGACCTCCTAGTGTGAGAACTGGCTGCTGACCAGTCGAGCTAGTAGAGGGGACTTGATGTTGGGGAACGTTGCAGAAAATTAAAATTTTTCCTACGGTTTCACCAAGATCCATCTATGAGTTCATCTAAGCAACGAGTAACGGGAGAGAGTTTGCATCTACATACCACTTGTAGATCGCGTGCGGAAGCTTGCTTGGTGATGATGGAGTCGTACTCGAACGTGATTCAGATCACCGATGCCAAGTGCTGAACGGACAGCACCTCCGCGCTCAACACACGTGACGGACGGGCGGCGTCTCCTCCTTCTTGATCCAGCAAGGGGAAGGAGAGGTTGAGGAAGACAACACCACCGGCAGACGACGGCGTGGTGATGGTGGTGAAGCAAGACTCGTCGAGGCTTCGCCGAGCTCTCAGGAGGAGGAGATGAGTTGGGAGGGAGGGCTGCGCCTTGGGAGATGTGTACTGCAGCCCCCCCCCTTTATATAGGCCCCAGGGGTGGCGGCCCCTAGAGATCCAATCTCAAGGGGCGGCGGCCAAGGGGTGGAGTGCCCCCCTGCCGGTGGGCGTCCCCACCCCTAGGGTTTCAACCCTAGGCGCAGAGGTGGGCCTAGGCGCACCAGCCCCCGTGGGCTGGTTCCTTCCCTTATGGCCCATGGGGCCCTCCGGATGGGTGGCCCCACCGGTGGACCCGGGACCCTTCCGGTGGTCGGTGACTTTGCCAGAACCCGAAACTTTCCCGATGGTCAAACACCACTTCCTATATATTATTCTTTACCTCCGGACCCTTCCGAACTCCTCGTGACGTCCGGGATCTCATCCGGACTCGAACAACATTCGTGGTCACATACTTGACTTCCTACAAACCCTAGCGCCACCGAACCTTAGTGTGTAGACCCTACGGGTTCGGGAGACACGCAGACATGACCGAGACGACTCTCGGGCAATAACCAACAGCGGATCTGGATACCCATGTTGGCTCCTACATGCTCCTCGATGATTTCATCGGTTGAACCACGATGTCGAGGATTCGATCAAACCTCGTATGCAATTCCCTTTGTCAATCGGTGCGTTATTTGCCCGAGACTCGATCGTCGGTATCCCAATACCTCGCTCAGTCTCGCTTCCGCAAGTCACTTTACTCGCATCGTAATGCATGATCCCGGCCAACACCTTGGTCACATTGAGCTCATTATGATGATGCATTACCGAGTGGGCCCAGAGATACCTCTCCGTCATACGGAGTGACAAATCCCGCCTCGATCCATGTCAACCCAACAGATACTTTCGGAGATACCTGTAATGCACCTTTATAGTCACCCGATACGTTGTGACGCTTGATACACCCAAGGTACTCCTACGGTAACCGGAGTTACACGATCTCATGGTCGAAGGAATAGATACTTGACATTGGCAAAGCTTCTAGCAAACGAACTATACGATCTTTTATGCTATGCTTATGATTGTCTTGTCCATCACATCATTCTCCTAATGATGTGATCCCGTTATCAACGACATCCAATGTCCATAGTCGAAACCATGACTATCTATTGATCACAACGAGCTAGTCAACTAGAGGCTCACTAGGGACATATTGTGGTCTAAGTGTTCACACGTGTATTACGATTTCCGGATAACACGGTTATAGCATGAACAAAAGACAATTATCATGAACATTGAAATATAATAATACTTTTATTATTGCCTCTAGGGCATATTTCCAACAGTCTCCCACTTGCACTAGAGTCACTAATCTAGTTACATTGTGATGAATCGAACACCCATAGAGTTCGGTGTTGATCATGTTTTGCACGCGAGAGAGGTTTAGTCAACGGATCTGCGACATTCAGATCCGTGTGCACTTTGCAAATCTCTATGTCTCCATCTTGAACATTTTCACGGATGGAGTTGAAACGACGCTTGATGTGCTGGTCTTCTTGTGAAACCTGGGCTCCTTGGCAAGGGCAATAGCTCCGGTGTTGTCACAGAAGAGTTTGATCGGCCCCGACGCATTGGGTATGACTCCTAGGTCGGTGATGAACTCCTTCACCCAAATCGCTTCATGCGCTGCCTCCGAGGCTGCCATGTACTCCGCTTCACACGTAGATCCCGCCACGACGCTCGCTTGCGGTTGCACCAGCTTCTTGCTCCACCATTCAACATATACACGTATCCGGTTTGTGACTTGAGTCATCAGATCTGAGTCGAAGCTAGCGCCGACGTAACCCTTTACGACGAGCTCTTCGTCTCCTCCATAAACGAAACATGTCCTTTGTCCTTTTCGGTACTTCAGATATTCTTGACCGCTGTCCGGTGTTCCTTGCGGGATTACTTTGGTATCTTGCAACCAAACTTACGGCAAGGTTTACATCGGTGCAGTACACAGCATGGCATACATAATAGATCCTATGGCTGAAGCATAGGGATGACACTCATCTCTTCTTTATCTTTTGTCGTGGTCGGTGATCGAGCTGAGCTCAGTTTCACACCTTGTAACATAGGCAAGAACCCTTCTTGGACTGATCCATTTTGAACCTCTTCAAAATCTTATCAAGGTATGTGCTTTGTGAAAGACCTATGAGGCGCCTCGATCTATCCCTATAGATCTTGATGCCTAATATATAAGCAGCTTCTCCAAGGTCCTTCATTGAAAAACACTTATTCAAGTAGGCCTTAATGCTGTCCAGAAGATTTGTATCATTTCCCATCAAGAGTATGTCATCTACATATAATAGGAGAAATGCTACAGAGCTCCCACTCACTTTCTTGTAAACACAGGCTTCTCCATAAGTCTGCATAAACCCAAACGCTTTGATCATCTCATCAAAACGAATGTTCCAACTCCGAGATGCTTGCACCAGTCCATAAATGGATCGCTGGAGCTTGCATACTTTGTTAGCGTTCTGAGGATCGACAAAACCTTCTGGCTGCATCATATACAACTCTTCCTTAAGATGTCCGTTAAGGAATGCCGTTTTGACGTCCATCCGCCATATCTCATAATCATAGTATGCGGCAATTGCTAACATGATTCGGACGGATTTAAGCTTCGCCACGGAGAGAATGTCTCGTCAGTAGTCAATCCCTTGAACTTGTCGATAACCCTTAGCGACAAGTCGAGCTTTATAGATGGTAACATTTCCATCCGCGTCCGTCTTCTTCTTAAAAATCCATTTATTTTCTATCGCTCGCCGATCATCGGGCAAGTCTGTCAAAGTCCATACTTTGTTTTCATACATGGATTCTATCTCGGATTTCATGGCCTCAAGCCATTTGTTGGAATCCGGGTCCGCCATTGCTTCTTCATAGTTCAAGGTTCATTGTTGTCTAGCAACATGATTTCCATGACAGGTTGCCGCATTCACTCAGTGCGGAACGTGTCCTTGTGGACCTTCAAGTTCAGCAATAACTTGATCCAAGTATCTTGATCATCATCAATGATTTCCTCTTGATTGGTGTGGGCATTACAGAACGGTTTCTGCGCCGCACCACTTTCCTGCTCGAGAGGTAGTACTTCATCGAAGTTCTACTTTCCTCCCACTTACTTCTTTCGAGAGAAACTCTTTCTCTAGAAAGCATCCGTTCTTGGCCACCAAGACTTTGCCTTGGATCTTAAGTAGAAGGTATACCCGACAGTTTCCTTAGGGTATCCTATGAATACGCATTTTTCCGACTTGGGTTCGAGCTTTTCAGGTTGAAGTTTCTTGACATAAGCATCGCATCCCCAAACTTTCGAAACGACAGCTTAGGTTTCTTCCCAAACCATAATTCATACGGTGTCGTCTCAACGGATTTAGACGGTGCCCTATTTAAAGTGAATGTAGCTGTCTCTAGAGCGTATCCCCAAAATGATAGCGGTAAATCGGTAAGAGACATCATAGACCGCACCATATCCAATAGAGTGCGATTCGACGCTCGGACACACCGTTTATTTGAGGTGTTCCAGCGGCGTGAGTTGTGAAACGATTCCACATTTCTTTAAGTGTGTGCCAAATTCGTGACTTAAGTATTCTCCTCCACGATCGATCGAAGAATTTTATCTTTCGGTCACGTTGATTCTCCACCTCATTCTGAAATTCCTTGAACTTTTCAAAGGTCTCAGACTTGTGTTTCATTAAGTAGACATACCCATATCTACTCAAGTCATCGGTGAGAGTGAGAACATAACGATATCCTCCATGAGCCTCAACGCCATTGGACCGCATACATCGGTATGTATGATTTCCAACAAGTTGGTTGCTCGCCCATTGTCCCGGAGAACGGAGTCTTGGTCATTTTGCCTAAGAGGCATGGTTCGCATGTGTCAAACGATTCATAATCAAGAGACTCTAAAAGTCCATCAGCATGGAGCTTCTTCATGCGCTTGACACCAATGTGACCAAGGCGGCGATGCCACAAGTATGTGGGACTATCGTTATCAACTTTACATCTTTTCGCATCCACACTATGAACATGTGTAATATTACGCCGAGATTCATTAAGAATAAACCATTGACCATTGGAGCATGACCATAAAACATATCTCTCATATAAATCGAACAACCATTATTCTCGGACTTAAATGAGTAGCCATCTCGTATCAAACGAGATCCAGATACAATGTTCATGCTCAAACTTGGCACTAAATAACAATTATTAAGGTTCAATACTAATCCCGTAGGTAAATGTAGAGGCAGCGTGTCGACGGCGATCACATCGACTCTGGAACCATTCCCGACGCCAAGATCGTCACCTCGCCCTTCGCCAGTCTCCGTTTATTCCGCAGCTCCTGCTGTGAGTTACAAATATGAGCAACGGCACCGTATCAAATACCGGGAGTTACTACGAGTAATCGGTAAGGTACACATCAATTACATGTATATCAAATATACCTTTGGTGTTGCCGGCCTTCTTATCCGCTAAGTATTTGGGGCAGTTCCGCTTCAAAGGACCCTTCCCTTGCAATAAAAGCACTCGGCCTCGGGCTTGGGTCCACTCTTTGACTTCTTCCCGCAACGGGCTTACGGGCGCGGCAACATCCTTGCCGCCCTTCTTGAAGTTCTTCTTACCCTTGCCCTTCTTGAACTTAGTGGTCTTATTGACCATCAACACTTGATGTTCTTTCTTGATTTCAGCCTCTGCTGACTTCAGATCGAGAACACTTCAGAATGGTCTTTACCATCCCTCGCATGTTGTAGTTCATCACAAAGCTCTTGAAGCTTGGTGGGAGCGATCGAGGATTCTGTCAATGACCGCCTCATCGGGAGGTTAATGTTCAACTGGTCATACGAGCGTGCAACCCGGACATCTTCGAGGATGTGCTCACCGATGTAACTGTTTTCCTCCATCTTACAATCAGAGAACTTGTCGAGACATCATATCTCTCGACCCGGCATGAGCTTGGAAAACTAGTTTCAGCTCTTGAACATCTCATATGCTCCGTGATGCTCAAAACGCTTTTGGAGCCCGGTTCTAAGCTGTAGAGCATGCCGCACCGAACGAGGGAGTAATCATCGAACGAGTCCGCCAGACGCTCAAATCGTCTTGCAAAGTCTTTGGGAGAACAGGTGGGTCACCTAACGGTGCTTCTAGGACATCTTGTTTCTTGGCAGCTATGAGGATGATCTCGTGTTCGGACCCGATCCGTATAGTTGCTGCCATCATCTTTCAGCTTGGTTTTCTAGGAGCAGCGTTGAAGTTCATGTTGACATTAGCGTTGGCCATTGATCTACAAGACATATTTGCAAAGGTTTTAGACTAAGTTCATGATAATAAAGTTCTTAATCAAAATTATGAACTCCCACTTAGATTAGACATCCCTCTAGTCATCTAAGTGTTACACGATCCGAGTCGACTAGCCCGTGTCCGATCATCACGTGAGACGGACTAGTCATCATCGGTGAACATCTTCATGTTGATCGTATCTTTCATATGACTCGTGCTCGACCTTTCGGTCTCCGTGTTCCGAGGCCATGTCTGCACATGCTAGGCTCGTCAAGTTATCCCTAAGTGTTTTCGCTGTAAAACTGTCTTACACCCGTTGTATGTGAACGTAAGGATCCATCACACCCGATCATCACGTGGTGCTTAGAAACGATTTAACTGTAGCAACGGTGCACAGTTAGGGAGAACACTTCTTGAAATTTTATAAGGGATCATCTTATTTACTACCGTCGTCCTAAGTAAACAAGATGTAAAAGCATAATAAACATCACATGCAATTATATAGTTGTGACATGATATGGCCAATATCATCAAGCTCCATTGATCTCCATCTTGGGGCTCCATGATCATCTTGTCACCGCTTGACACCATGATCTCCATCATCATGATCTCCATCATCATGTCTTCATGAAGTTGTCACGCTAACGACTACTTCTACTTCTATGACTAACGCGCTTAGTAATGAAGTAAAGTAGTTTACATGGCGTTCTTTAATGACACGCAGGTCATACAAAAAATAAAGACAACTCCTATGGCTCCTGCGGTTGTCATACTCATCGACATGCAAGTCGTGAATCCTATTACAAGAACATGATCTCATACATCACAATTCATCATTCATCACAACTTCGGCCATATCACATCACATGATCAATCGCTGCAAAAACAAGTTAGACGTTCTCTAGT